>CABEEJ010004017.1:0-28843 GCA_901482245.1 Timema douglasi
ACTAGGGGGGGGGGGAATTATCCACTACCGGAACTATAACAGCAGACAAAAATTAATCACTTAAGTAGGCTTACAATATATGTCTTGCGTCTTACCACATTTTCAGATTATATGCATAATTGACAATTACTCTAATGGGTTAGAGATAAGAAAGGAAGCATTTTAGAGGTAATAAACCTGTATTTGCATGGAAAGAGAATGAGAAACCATTGCCAGTCTAACGAGAGTAAAGTCTTAGACTGTTAAGCCATTGAAGGGGATTAATACGTATTAATAATTTTATAATATATTTAGATACTTATTATCCTGAGGCACTTAAAGTTGCTTGATGTTTGTCGGTGGCTCATTAAAAAACATAAATTGAATAAATAAGTAAAGCTATATTGAATGATTAAAAGAATCTCACTGTTAAAGTCATAAACATATTGTTTGCTGTGGGTGGTCAGTTAAAAGGAAGAAATAATCAAAACTTGATTCAAACATGACCATAAAATTTGTCGTGAGACAGAACACCTAAAATAATCACCACCATTATGACTGTAAATGACCACCCTATTGTTGCAGTACTTTGTATTGGGACACATGAACCATTAGTTTATGAATCCAACTAACAATAATAAATATATAATAAGAAACCCACATGTCTCGACCTCACCATAAGCGGGGTCATCAGGCTCCTGCTACATCACCAGCATCAGACCAGCGGGGGTCTCCAACATTTCTTCTAAAAAAAAACTCTAGGAGAGCTGTCTTCAACAGAAGGAATGGTGGTTCCTTCCATGGCCCTCTCCAAGTCTTTCTACAAATTAAACATTCACTTGTAACAGTTTCATTTGTAATTTTTATATAACTTATATAAGCATGATTAAGTAGTAAAATTGATACATAAGTTAATAGTATTAAGAATAAACTGCAAAACTAATTTAATATGTTACACCATAAAAAGGTAAAATAACTTTACAGTATACACCAAACCAAAAAGAATATATTTCTAATATATCTTCCAACAGTTAAAAATGGGTCTCGCCTAACTTTCTGGTAGGCTGTCTGCTACACAGTACCCCTCAGCTGTCTCTGTCCCAATTGTCATGAGAACTTTCTTTTCATTTTCATTGAGGACAAGCTCATTTTTTGGCCTATTTTCCTTTTGGAAATGGCCTGCCCTTAGCGCTGCCGCCCGACCTCTAACTTTATATTTTAAGTCCGTCCAGACCTAAAAAAACAACTTTATAACTTTATTATAATTATTCAATATTAAAGTAATTAAAAATTACTTTCTTTCAATTTCAAATTTATAACTTTACAAACTTTTTTCTTCGAACTTTATATAAAAGGCATTTTTTTAATCACAAAAGGAAATGACAGTTTCTTTTAGATAGGCCCAAATGTTATTTTCAAAATAAGCGGTCATTTAAGTAAGTGTCCTCATAATAATATGTACCTCTCTTGAACTTGTAGTGGTTTTAATTCACAATTAATTTGGGCTAAATAGATTTCACCAATATTCCAATTTAATGTTGGCCCAGCTAAAAACCAAAGTGTGAATTTCTTTTGACATTAAAATAATTACTTTTTTTATCGAAGAGATTTCTCAGCTTCTGCCATTGGGTCACACTCTTATGAGGCCCAAGTGTGTTCAGCAAGGCGGCCAATTCTTGCCAGCGCGAGACTAAAAGCTCCTTACCCCTCATCCCGCATAGATGCCCGGCTGCGAGGTCCTTATTCTCCATCAAAGTATTAATTTGTCCAGCAGAGGCTTTTGGGTCACGAACCACTTTACTACAAACCAACATTTATGAACACATATAAATTACTGCTCGTCTCTTAGCAAAACGTGGACAATAATATTTCTCTGGACACCTTTTCAAACTATTTATTGTTATAATTATATTTGAGTACAATAGAAAGGAACTGTTGTGAAAGGAAGATTAGTCTGCATATATTAAAGTTATTAATTGAAAGGTATGCATTTCACAATTCGATTATGTATTATACAACTAAGGTTTCATAAAATTATACGGTGTTTAGTATTCACTGTTATTTCTCTGCCAATAAAGGCAACATTTGTATAGATCTTAATTATGTTTATATCTTTTCAATTACATAATATAATAAGTATGTCATATTGATGTTTTTAGAGAAGCAAACGATTTTAAAATTCAAGTCTAGTAAAGTAATTATTTTAATGGTTTTATTTATTAACTTACCTTGTAGACGCCATCTCTACCACGCTCAAATCTTGATCGAAAGTGTGATTTTATTTTCAAAATCTTGCATTTCCCGCTAAATCTCACAATTAAATCCCAGGGTTTAAATAGGCTGTGGAGGTAGCCTCGCTTCACAGGCCCTCGTTTAATCATGTTTCCTAACAATACCTTAGAGAATTGATTCTGTGAAGATAGTGCTCTTTCAAGCAAAGAACTAGAATACGAAATTTGTTATGACAGGCGATGACTCTCGTTCAAAACCATCAAACAATAGTGCGAAAGAAAAGATCCGGAATCCCAGTGCAGGTCACTTTGGTAAAATGCCTAATTTTCCTTTTTTCTTCCTCCTTTAATCACGTCCATTCTTCTTTTATTACATGCATACTTTCTGTTAGCTTCTCCTCTTATCTCTTTCTTGGCCTTTTTTAGTCTTTTTCCTACATTCTTTATCTACATCATTCTATATGATATTCTCTCCTTTTCCATTCTCATTACATGACCATACTTTCTTAGCCTTCATTCTCTACTCTTATATCCTCCCTGTACCTCCACTTTTTCCCAGCCAACTTCATTCCTTATCTCGTTTCCCCCAAGAACGCATGCTCTTTAAAGACTATTTAAATTGCCTCCACTTTCCTCATCTTTCTTACATTCAATGTCAATGTTTCTGCTGCATATGTGACTATGGGTACAAAGTTACTCCCTATGGCCTGTAAGTACTTCCTTACACATCAAGGGCCCTTCTTTTCTCCATAGCAGGTTTTTTATACAGCTAATAAAGTGTCAGATTTAAGGGGTGGCAATTAGGGCACTCACCCCAAGGCCAAAATAAATAAAACATTAATTATAATCCTCTACTATACTCCTTAATCAGGATAGAAAGTTATAACTTTTTGAAATTATCTTTAAAGATATTATTGACATGTTTGGTGGTAAGAACGCAAAGGAAGTTTGTATATATTTAGTGTTTTAATGGAGTATATAGAGCCTACTTCATTTTACTTTGTCATTATTACATTTGTATAAAATTAAACAGTTGCTTAATTTTTACCTTTCGTCAGACACAATATGATAAAATTTACATGTATTTGGGTGGCCCCCACTTAGGTCAATCAAGCACTGCATTAGAACTACCCCTATTACCCATTTCTCAATAGATCCTCTCCACAGCTACCCTTTGCCTCAACAACAATTCCAATATATTTTACGCTCTGTACCTTTATCAGCTCTACTCCATCCAACTTTTAGAGCTTTGCTAGCTTTATATTCTTGCTCATCATCACTATCCCTTCACACTTCACTGTTTTAAATTTTATTCCATTTCTTCATTCCTTTACCTTAGCTGTTCCTGTACTTCCTCTTCCTTATACCCCCATATCATCAAGTCATCAGCAATCATGGCTTTCATTATTTCTTCCCCCAACTTTCCACGCAACTCTATTCATTAGCATTTTCATTATCGATACAAATAGAAGTGGTAGGAGAGCACGCACCTGCTTCACTTTATTTTTTTATTTGGAACCATGCCGTCGCCCTCTTCTATTCCTTAACACAACTCATTTAATCCTCATACATACTCTTAACTCCCATTAAAAATTTTCTTTACACTCCAGCCTCCTACATTACTTTCCACACAATTAATTATATGCCTTTTGCCCATCCATAAATACCATTACTAAGTCCTTCTTAATTCATATCTTTTTTCTATCAGCTGTTGTTTAGCGAAGATCAAGTTGGCTGCAGACCTCTGTTGTCTAAGTCCATGCTGTTCCTCTTTCCACCTTACTTTCATTTTCTTTACATTTTCCAGTAATTTTAATATATATTTGTAAAGTACACAGCAACATTATTCCTCTTACAATTTGTACGCCTGTTCTTGTCTCCTTTCTTAAAAATCATTACTATAATTCCCTTCTTAACAAACACTGTATACTCCATTACACTGAAAGGTAGTAATCTTATAATAATGAACTATATTAAGGCCATATTTTGAAAACTTAACCACCTTATAACCATAACTTTGCTACCTTACACGGTAAACAGAAAGTTCTTTGGATATATCAGAGTTTAACCCTATTAAAATATATCAGAAGTAAATTAAAATCTAGAATTTTATGCCACTTTAAACCGCCAAATAAAATAAAGTGAAAAGAAGTAAAGTTGGTTATTAATATATTACCTCAGGTTGTCTTGGAATTTGCCAAATTGAACACCAAAAACAATAAAGACCTAAAATTTAACATTAAAATAAAAATACTATTACAGGGTGGCTACAAAACATATTTTACAAAATTCCCAGGTTTTCCAGGCAACATTTTTCAATTTTCCCTGACTACTTTTTTCCAGTTTTAATGGTGGATGATGACTTGTTTTATTTATTATTGATTACATATTAAAAAAAAAGTTTATATCTACAAGACATAAACGGTTTTATGAGTTATTTTAAAAACTAAAATTTTATTTAGGTATTATTAACTTTTGTTTTAGTGTTTAGTTGCAAAATTAATGGGATATTTTAGACATATCTTTTAATTCCCTGACCTTTGCTTATTTTTAGTTAAATTCCCAGACATTTCCTTTATTTCCATGTCATCCAAAAATTCCCTGATTTTTACAAGTTTTCCCTCTCTGTAGCCAACATGTATTATAACAGAAAACAATAAATCAGTTTTTATATTCATCATACATAGAAAGAACAAACAATATGAATACCGTTAGGCCCTACATAATTAGTCACTAAATCGGACCAAGTTGCACATTTTCTGTTGTTTTATCAAATAAAGGGCTTAGCAAATTTTTAAAATCTTTTTTCTTTGCTGCGTTTTACTACCTAACCATAAGGTTATTCACATTTGTACTAATGTCTTATGAGTGGGGTTAAGATGGATTTAGTAGAAGTGTACCAACATTTATATGGAGGAGTGTAAAACCATCCTCATACATTCATCTGTGATTTGAGCTCCGATCTCTCCATCATAGGCAGTTTAGTCTATTGTAAAAGTGATGCCTAAGAGTTTAGACCATGCAGTCACCGAAGTGGGTAGAACATTCTTAATAGTCTGATTGTTAGAAGTCTTTTTTTTAAACTTTTATCCATAAACTGAAACAATATCTCTGATATTACTGGGTTCAAGGTAATTATCTAATTAATAATATAGGTTATTCATCAAGAAAAAGAGATATTATTAATGTTAGCCCTTTTAGTGCCAAGCTTATTCCAGAATTTGCGTGCAAATAGGGGCAGAGGTCTGTTAGGTTTTGTGTGTTAAGAGTGCTACAACTCATTCTTGTGAGGGTTTGCAAGAATATTCGCCAAACCTTTATTTATGAAGCAATTATTTTTATTTGTATATTATTTTAATCCGTATGTACTGTTATTTAATAATAACTTAGTATAATTCAATTTAAATTATTTAATTTCTAAATTTTAAATTTATTTTTTTCAAAATTAATGCTAGCTAACATAGTAAAAAAAATATTATATATACATTTCAATATTATTTTGTTATAGTGCATTTAGTTTTATAAAAGAAAATAAAGTTTGATAAAAGTAATAACAGAAATTTTTATTTTATATCCTACATTATATATTTTTGGGCCACTATTGCTTACCTTACAGCAAGATTTATTATATTGCTTACCTCATGCATAAATATTTAGGCCTACACATAATGAATGCGTTATTCAAAAAACCTTTTATAGTGAATAATTTCATATTAAAAAAATGATATAAATTTATAAAGTCATTACACCTATTTACTTACATTGGTAAATAAATCTTTTCATTCACATGACATGACATGAAAATCTAAATAGTATATTTTTCTAAACTAATAACAATTTAACCCGTACATTTGAAAACTGTTTAAATAACTATTTATATCAGTATGAATGTGAGCCCCACTTATGTTTTTCCATGCAACTTGTACGTAAATTTGCGCTGCACTTAGCACATTGAGTATGTGACCCTCCCAATGTAAATGTACTAAACTCCCAGTTCCAATAACAACTATTTACAGTTGATTTTTGTTTCCAACCATTTATAAAATAAATGAGGGAAAGGTTCTCTTTCCAGTAATATATATGACACTACTACACTATCTATCAGATAAAGCGAGAACTAGCTCAAATCTGGAGAGTCGACCTCATCAGCTCTGGCACTTTTAATGGTAGTTGGCGAAACCGATCAGATCGGCTCTGGCTCTTTTAATGGTAGTAGTCGGAATCGATCAGATCGGCTCGTGGCACTAAAAGGGTTGATAATCAGTTGTTAGGAAACTAGTTTTTTATTACTTATTATTTTAATATGAAAACTAATGTTATGGAACTAATCATGAGTGCAGTAGGTTTCATAACGTATTTAAGTGAGCTGATCAATTTTTTTTCCAACCACCCTTCTTTCTCAAATAATAAATAAAATAAACACTTTGGGCAGATTGTTTTTAAGTAGTGTTATGTCCAATTAAGGCATATCCAAGATTCTAGATTCAAGATTTTTATTTTAGCAATTTTAATTCTACTTCCTAGTGGTTTAATCCAAATCATGGACCAAACACAAAAACCAGACACCAGGCCCTTAATTTACCACTAAACTGAAAGTGAATTCACAATGTAGCCAAATAAAATATCATTTAGTTTTGATTTATATTTTTATGATGATTAAGATAAATTATAAAATAAATATTTACTCAGTTAACTTACGCAAAACTTTTTGGATATATTGCGTAACAATACTTTGAAATAGTCGATATGAGAACATATTGTGTAAATGTCAATCCACAAAATATTTATAATTCTAACTTTTAGCTTAACCCAATATTCCACACATCAATAGCTAAACATTTTGATAGAGTTTGAATTTCATTTGGACATTGAACGATAGGTGTTACTAAGCTGGAATAGTTTATGCTTATACCAACAAATATATTATTATCTATTGGTATATACTCATCAGTGCAACAGAGGACTTGTGGTATTTTCAACAGTTCAAGTTCACATTGATATATAAAACTAGCTACATCATTATTTTTTTTGCTAATATTAAATGTTCAAACACTCAATAACACAGGCATCATTCTTCTAGCAACTAGCCATTTCATGAACTGGGCAGCTCCAAGGGATACCTAATTCATGAACTGGACAAGCAAATAAGCCAGTTCATGGAATGGGCAAAAAACTGTCCCAGTCATGAAATGGCCAAATACACTTTTGGGGTGGAGCATACACAGTTTAATGGGTATTCAATTTATTTACACATACTTGAGAAATATATTTTACTTGTCCAGTCCTCAATAAATCTAAATGAAAGATCTGTATAAAAGTTTTGATGGTAAAAACCAACTGGCTATAGGCTACCCAAAATATTCTGCACTAAACAAGTGGTCCTAAGATAGGGGAAAGCTTATAAGTAGGAATGGTCAAAGCCAGAATGAATAACCATTGTTTCCTGATCGTCTAAATCAATAGTTAGGCATTTAAGCATATGTTTGTTAGGTTCGAGCTGTTTTTTATTAGTGTCTGGTATTTGATGTGGTTTCAAGTACAATCTGTCTTGATTTTTCGCTTTTATATAACTTGGCTCCTTTGATTGTTGTGTGAGTTTTTTTGTGTCCTCAACATTTTGGATCAAATGAAGCAAATTATCCAACCCTTGTTCTATACTTCTAGCATCGATTTCTTGAAGTTTACAGGTAGAAAGATAACCTGCAACAGCTTCTGATTTTTGTCTGATCCTATTCAAATTATCTTCCATGTTGTTTAGAATGGGAGTTTTAGTGTAAGCAGCTATTGTTTGTTTTCTTAATTCAGGGTTTAGTTCAATAATGGTAACATTTGTTGAAGTATCAGAAAGATAGTGCATGCAAGCATGTATATGCGTGCACAAATTCATCTTTATGATATTGTTTATACAAGTGCAATTATACATGTGTATACAAACTTTGCAGTGGTTGCACCTTAAATTACAAGAGTCGTCACAAGTCGTGTGTTGCTTTGAGACGATGTATTGTGTTAATGATTCAGTTGAAGATTCTACTTTCCATGATGAACCTTCTTTGATTGTTGTAATTATTTGAGTTTCATCAGTTATACCCTTACAATCAATACTATTAATAATTTTGAATTTATTTTTATTTTTTGGAGATTTTTTCTCCAGTTTGATTAGCCGTTTGGAAATTGAATCGCGAATCAGCTTCATTAATATAGATATACATTTGTCTAGCCTCTTGTTTTTTTGCCCATCTGAGTTAATATACTTTATCAGCTTGTTAAGTGAATCCAAATACGTATTTACATTAATATCTGTTCCTGTACGATAGCATTGGGCCCAAAGTTGTTGTCTACTGGCGTAGTGTTCACTAAAATACCAATGAAAATCATTCAGGTCATTATCTTCCTCTAGCTCTTCCATAAACACTTTCATTAGTTTTTCAAATGTCTCTTTGTCTGTTTCTTGAAGAACACTTCTTAACATTTGGTACACAAGGACTCGTTTTTCTTTGTTTGAAATCATTGATTTCACAGTAATTTGCCAATTCCTATCTACATCCCAAGTACAAAGAAGTTGGCGTTCAGCAGTTCCCATGATATTCTCCCAGGCCTCATACAACGCCGCATCATCAGCAGACATGAATATTTCTGGCATGATTTGTATCTCTAATATATCCTTTAAGAGTTCAAAAAACAATGTCCAAATAAGAGTGTCTTTTCGATTAGAAATACAAAATGCAACAGGAAACCCTGACTGAAATTCATCCACTGTCATAACAGTAGTTAATGCAAAGTCACTAGCATTTGTCGAATGTGTGGTATCGACACATATTTTGTAATTGCCAAACTTTTCAAGAATATTCTTTTGGAAACTTGTCATTATCACTAAACAAAAATCTTCCTTTGAAAGAATGTTATTAATATCACTTGTGTTCTGAGGTTTGTAAAATATTACTGGATTATCTTCTTTATTTAAAGAATTCATACTGACCACCCACTCATCTACATCTGTAGCATCTTTGGGATACTGCTTATCAGTGTGGAGGGAAAACTCCTTACAAATGTTTTGGAGGTCTTTCTTTGTGATCATATGTATCCTTTGAAAGTTTTCTTCTGTTGCACTTACACAAATTATATCAAGTATGTGCTGTAAAGTTATACCTGATTCAATAAGACCTGTAAAATCAAGACATAAATTAATTAATGCACTAACAAAGTTATGAAAAACATTATTTTAAATAGTTCTGAGAGAGTTTCTTTAAAATAAATTATGTATAGGTGCTGATTGATTAAATGTCTTATAAAATGCATTTAAATGACACTTTTTTCTAATCAAATTAGATTATGACTTTAATACTCAGAAATATAAACCTGATAAATTGAGTGCAATTTAAATTTTTTGTAATTCTTTTTAGAAACGAATATGTATTAAAAACCCACCAGCAATTCGAATCCTATCTTCCTTTGCCAGCATGACTCGACCAAACGTGGAAATATGGCCACAGTGGGTTTTGTAGTAAGTCACATTTATATTTTTTCCATCATCAGTCATCTCAATGAATGAGGAACATCCTGACCCTATTTTGTTTGATCCTCGGCTTTTGAATTTGTGCTTGCGTTGTTCTCCAACTTTATCTACATATGTGCCTTGTCTATGACATCTGCACACATGAAAGTACTTGCTTAGATACATGTTTTTACAGGGAATTATTTAATGTCAGTTGAATCTTTCATATTTTCTTAATGAAAGAATAAAAAACAAATTAAGCATATGAACCAACTAAAATTAAGGGACATATCCTCAAACATGGTTATTTCTTATGGGATAGGTAGTTATAAAGCTATTGTTTATCACCTCGTATTACTACCTGTTAGGTTATTCTAGTTGTTGTCTAGTAACTAACAGAAACTATTCAAACTAAAATATCACCCACCATTTTTATATTATAAAAGGATCAATTTATAGCAAATATGTTAATTTTTCTGTAAGAATTAATGGATACCTATTAGCTTAAATAATTGTACAGTTCTACGTAAGAAAATATTTATTGTATGTAAATGAAACAAGTTTGGCCTTATTGGTTTTTCAATTTGATTAAAAGATCTATGTAAGAACTTAGGTTCATTTGAATTTGGTGGTATCTAAGCTTACATTCATTTATTTCATTTTAATATTACATACGCACGTTCTGAACATAGCTATATAAAAATACAATCTTATATAGGCACATTAAGGGAAAAAGGTTTCCAAAGTTGAAAAATGTGCACCTTTGCTTCTTCATCCACAATAACCTACATTATTGTGGATGAAGAAACAAAACTGCACATTGTAATACGAAGTGATAGACAATAGCTTTATAACTACCTATCCCATAAGAAATAACCATGTTTGAGGATATGTCCCTTAATTTTAGTTGGTTCAATTCATATGCTTAATTTGTGTTAGCTTATAAAATAATGTTATTGCAATTACTTTTAGAAATATTAAAATTTAGTCTACCTGAATAATGATTTATATTTCCCAGCAGTAAGCAGGTAAGTTCGACAATACTTTACATATCTGGATTTGGTTTCCTTTTCCACTTCTGTCTTCCATTTATGAAATTCTGTGAAAATAAATATTATTATTTATCAGAAAAATTTACAAAGCTTTTTTTAGAGTTTAAGATTTTATTTTCATCCCCAAGTCTTACCACATTTTTTTTAGCACAATGTCTTATTACCTGTTCAGCTTATACACTTATCTACTAATTTTGCTAATAGTTTTTAAAGATGAGGAAAGTTATATTTAGAGGAAGTGTACCCACATTTTTATCATGGGGGGTGGTGGTGGGGGGGTTAGTGGAAAACCATTTGGGAAAAAAACATCCTTAGTATACCCGATTGAGATTTGAGGCTCGATCTCCCCGTCATCGGCAGTCTAGTCTACTGCAAGAGTAGCGCCTCAGACCACACAACCACCAGAGCGGGTGGGTCATATTTTAACTATGTAATACAACATTTAAATTAAATGTGTCCATATTTGTGTAAAAAGTGAGAGTTATAATTTTTATCTAATATTCTGTGTGTGTCTACTTTTACTTTGATACTAATCCACAAAATACAATCACAGACTAAGTTAGGTCAGTGCCCACCAGACAACACAGACATTTATTAGACGTACTGTATGTTAATAAACAATATTTTTTTCCTCTCATTAAATGTAATATTACTAAATATTTATGTAGTCTAAGTTGTGTGCATATATCATATTGTGGAATTACAGTGTTTCATTTTGGTGTTAACATAAGTTTCATTTTCCCATCTGTTTTATATCTCATTTCACACATTTATAATTATTAATATAGTACCACAGGGATGAAAGTACTCAAAAATACCCGCCTCGGTGGCGTAGTTGGCTAACGCACTTGTCGTGTTGAGCTTCTCAACTGCTGAGGACGGGGAGATCGAGGTTCGAATCTCGGTCGGGTGAACTGGGGGGGGGTTCCTAAATGGTTTTCCACTCTCCCGCCACGCAAATGCGGGTTCACTTCCTCTAATACAACCTCCCCAATTCCTAATCCATTAGAGTAATTAGTACTTAAAGCGTATAACCCGAAATGGGTAGTAATACGCGGTGCTAAATATTATTATTATTATTATTACTCAAAAGTTTTAATTCGAGCCAAGTGTTAGTAGCTTCTCAAACTCGACTTAACAATTTTACAAAACTCGAACAATTCGAGTACTCGAAATTTCCCATCTTTTCTAGAAAATACCCAGTTTGTAATCATACTGTTTGGGGCCCCTCTTGTATTAAAAAAGTCATGGATGAAGTGTATTTTTCTTTGGTAAACTGTATATAAAATATTCTTTTAATACTTCATCCATGGAGAGTCACATGCTTTTCAGAAATAATGTCAATAAATTGGACTATTAAAACTTATTTTTTCTTTCAAAGATCAACTTTGTAGTATTTATCAAAATCTTGTGACTCACTGTCTCCCTCTACCCAATAGGAAGCCAGCCTTCACAACACCTGTCGCCAGGACTCCTTTTATTAGTTGGTTTTGACACTGTCGACAAGGGGTCCAAGGGGCGAGGGGTAGATCATATATGACCGCCGCTTGTGCGTATGAATCCATAAAGAGCTCGGTAATATTAAGTAACAGTAACACAAAATAGTAGTGCCGGTAATATAGCAGCAGTAATATAAATCAGTATAGCACATGATACTCAGAATGCAGAACATGTAATATCACAGAAAAACAATTTTAACAAAAACTGTATTACATAGTATCACATCTTCAGTGCCGAAGGTGTAATCACATAAATAAATTGTGTACAACATTAAAAGTCTTGTTTATTTAATATGATTAATTATCAGAAATAATCAGATCAAGTAACCGCATGCAAGTGCGCAGTAAGGCATACTCACTTCATCACCACTGTAAACCCAACATCGATATAAGGTAATGCTCAACAGCGGAGCAATTATAGAATCAAAATACCATACCGAATGTCCATCACAGACTTTGTCTTAAAATATGAAGAATGACCCAGGGCACGGTACGACTCCTGGATAACTCAGTGGTAAGAGCATTGGCGTACTAAGTCAAAAGTCCCGGGTTTGAGTCCTGTGTCATTGTTATTTTTTAATTTAAAGTATAATAAGTTATACATTTTTATTAATTTATTTTATTTATCTGAGATATTCAAACAACAATTGTTGAACCGAATGTTTATATCAGCACATGACCTATAAACTAACTTGGGACCCAAATTTACGAATGCTGTTTTTTCCTAAATTGTTTAGGCCCTAAATCTTTCCTTCCACATACATGTGGGTAAAGGCTATTTCCTCTAAATTATATCTTTCTCAGCCCTTGCCCATTAATACAAATATGCAAACAAACTGATCAGGTAGTAAGGTAGTGTGCAAAAATATATAGACCTATTGTGCTGATCATAAACTCAGGGAGTAAAACATTCAATAGCTTCAAAGAAGTATTATTATTATTATTATTATTATTAGCACCGCGTCTTACTACCCGTTCGGGTTATACGCACTTACGCTAATGTGTAATGGTAGGGTGATTGTGGGATGAAATGGAGGACCTACAGTTTAACGTGGAATCCGAACCACGGTGGAGGCCTGGCATTCNTCAGAGGTGAAGGAAGGGTTTGATAATCAGATAAATCTTTGCCGGGACCGAGGATCGAACCCCGGCCGCCAGCATAGAAGTCTGACACCTTACCCCTAGACCGCCAGGTCACCTTCAAAGAAGTAAAATTGAGGATAGTAGGCTTATGCAAAGAAAGTTGAATTCTTCAAACTTTTTCTGTTATATCTATAAATAAAATATTTTTTTTTAGCATCCATATACACAACAATAGCAAATTTCCAATGGCCTCAAAATTAATATTGTAAAACAACGTATTTTATAGTTTTAAAAACAACAACACATAATTAATTAAAAATCGTTTGGCCATATTGATTAAACAAAGATGGTTTGTGTCCATTGGAAAACTTGTGTAGATGTCCATTCATATAAACTTAAGCATACATATATACCCAATCATGTGATTAACTTACAGGGTAGACAATCAAATGTACATATAGCTCAAAAAACACCTTTTCTTTTGATCAACACACTTTATGTACTTTCCTATATATGCTTCGTCACTCGAGCCACACTCATTCTCTCAATGCTTAGTAAAATATGACTTTTTTTTTACAATGTCCAAGTGGATTCGCTTTCATACCATACTCCTCTAGCACCCATTCATTGCTGACTCAATCCATACAAGTTTTTG
The DNA here is from genome assembly GCA_901482245.1 of Timema douglasi. Taxonomy (NCBI): domain Eukaryota; kingdom Metazoa; phylum Arthropoda; class Insecta; order Phasmatodea; family Timematidae; genus Timema; species Timema douglasi. The sequence goes on from CABEEJ010004017.1 coordinate 13,992, forward strand.
CAAACACAATTCTTAGTTATCTCATTCCAACCACATTCACCTTGCTCTTGTGTTTCTCCTGACAAACCCATGCTTCACACCCATAAAACAATGTTGCTGTTAACACACTTTTATATAATGCCATATTTGCCTCTTTCGATACTACGGTACTTTATTCTTTGCAATAGTTCAGATACATCACACTACTCTCTGAAATGTTTTCAACCACCTGTCAATTTCACCATCCATCTTCCATTTTTACAGATCATTTTGCCCATATACACAAAACTATTCATGTGTTTTAACAGTTTTCTATTTATACTAAGCTGACAATCATTTCCTGATACATCCTTATCAAAAACTATTACCTAAGTTTTGGAGACATTTATATGAAGATCCATTTTGCCTGTCACCCCTTTCAAAAAATTTAATGCCTTCTACAAATCACTTTCATTGTCAGCCATTAGTACGGCATCAGCTGCATTTAGCAACACTCTGACATTCACATTGTCCATTTATACACCAACCGCGTCCTCACAAGCATACCTCATACACTTATACATGAATACAATAAACAACCATGAAGATGTAACACAACCTTGTCTAACACCCTGTTCAATGTCAAACCATTCGCTCAATGCTCCAGCCACCCTAACATACGCTTTACTTTAAACTGGTGTAATCGCATATTTACTAACCATGCATCCACACCATACTTCTAAGAACATTCAATAACATACTCCTATTCATACACTCATACACTTCTCCAAATCAACAAATGCACAATTTACTTTCTACCTTACTGCCATACATTTTTCAAACAGTTGTTGCAATAAAACCTGACATGAAACCACACTGTACACCCCAAATTTTGCCCGTAGTTTTTTTTCACCCACCCTCTTTACTAAGATTCATCAGAAAACTTTGCCTGGAATACCTAAGAAACTAAATGCCCTATAGTTCTTACATTCACTCTTACTGCCTTTGTCTCTGTGCAAAGAAACAGTGACAGCATTCTTACAGTTATTGGGAACTTTAGAAATTTTAGCACATACATTTAACAACTCACACAATCATGCAAGTAGTATGGTACCATGACCCCACACTTAGGCAATTCACTTATGATCCCATCTACACCTATAGCTTTGCCATTCTTTAACACTTTCATGGTTTTTAACCCCTCAGCCTTGTTAATTATTTCACTCATAATAACATCTTCCCTATTTTCTGCTACTTTATCTATATTTTTGCCATACAATTGCTCAAAATTGTTCCTCCATTGCTCTCTTATACTGTTTCAATTCCAGATCATCTCTTCATGTTCATTCTGAATGCCATAAGTCTTTCCTTGCACTTCTTGTTTCATTCTATTTACCTACTTCCAGAACAGCTTATTTCCTTCAAAATAACTCTGCATTCTTTCTTCTTTTAATCCCGTTTGATCCTTAATCTTGTTTACTATTTTCTTTGCATTCATCTTTTTCTCCACCATGGATTGTTCTTCAAGTTAATCCCCCATCCCCCTGCCAAACCTACACATCTTTCACGAAATCAACTATGGCCTCTTTAAGATTGTTCCAAGCACTTTATTTATCATTATCATTTATTTTGACATTCAATTCATGCTCTTATAAACCCAGCAATCTTTCATATTGCTCTCTCACAATTTTACCCTGCAATTTTTCCACTTTCACTCTTACTTGCTTAATACTCTTGTGCAGCTTTAGCACAAGATTCCTATTTAATTCAGCACCCGAGATCACTAGAAAGTGATTTGTACCACATTACCTCCATGCACAGCCCTAATAATCTTTACTAAACTTCTAAGTCTCCCATCATACACCACAAAATCAATCATCATTCTCAAGTTGCCCCTTTGTTAAGCATACAAGTAAATATCTTTATGCTTAAACCATGTATTCGACACAAATAAACCTTTTTTTTAAACAAAGACACATCAACTCATTATCATTTCTGTTTAATGTCATTCACCATACTTTCCTAACACTCATTCGGAATTCTCTCTCTGGGTACCAACCCACTAATTCAGGATAATTCTTTCACCCAATTCACATATATTCAAGACTTAGGTGAGTTCATTCCAAAACTCCACTCTCCTTATGCCTACTTTCTGACTTTCCCTTACCCATTCTTCCACCCCTGACCACAGTGCCAGGCTACTATTACGCATCATAAAAAAATCTTTCCCTTTCCACTTAGTTTCACAAACACAGAGAATATCAATTCTTTGCCCAATCATTTAATCTAAAAGTACCACACATTCCATGTTCCAATAGTCCATGTTCTCACCAGCTTGTCAACAAATGGGCCCTTAAGTTTAAACCTCAGCTGCCCATCATAGCTTTGGTCATCTGAGGCTAATATTGTACAGTTTCTTTTAGTAATTAGTTTTGAGTAGACCAGGTTATTTGCCTTAATCATATTAGGACTCATGGGAGTTTTCAATGCTTACAGTAAGGATGTTGTACCGATCGGTATTGGCACATTTCAACCAGTATGCAACGAGTGCAACTGTTGCTCAGTCTTCCTGAGTGCACTTGCAGTGTTCATACAAACCAGTATCCCAACTATAGGCCTAGAGAATTCCTTTCCAGCCAGTATACCGCTGTTCGCGTCACCACTAGGACGTAAGGTGGTGCATCGACACACCAGACCTATCAATATGCTCAAAAACTAAATTAGATTGTATTTTTCTTATTATCGCTTCTTAATACTTGTTCATGTTGTGTGTGTGTGTGTGTGTATATATATATATATATATATATATATATATATATATATATATATATTTACTTTAATGGTGTAGGGATGAAGAAGGGAGCATTTTAGAGGTAATCTAATCACATTTGCGTGGAAGAAGAGGAGAAACCATTTATGAAAACCCATGTTTAGTAGACTCAACAGAGATTTAAACCCCGATTTTGCCATTAAAAGCAGACCAATCTTACATAAGAGTTTTAGACCACTGAAGTGGGTAGTTGAGCTTGTAAAAAACCCAAATAGTTGTTTTAGCTTATATTTTGAACATCTTTTAATGAAGCTACCCGAAGTAGATTGTCATACATTTTGATCAAAATTGGGATCCTACCTGCTAATATAGGCCTATTTCAAAGGTTTTAGAGATATTTAAACCATGGATTAAAATTATTTATCTAAAATAGTACTTAAGACCTAGTACAATATATATCAGGGTTCTGAGACTTCAAGAGAAATAAGTTAACTTCTGGAAGGTTAAGTTCTGTTGATTTGGAAACTTTTATTTATAAAAGAATGTTAACTATTGCGGTGTTATGACAATTCCACTCGTTTAATTAGGGTAGGCTATTTGTTATTAGTTTTATGATTATAATTTTTTTATATCAATTTTGTTATTATTATAAACGTGATGGTGGTATGTGTAGGGCCTATAGATGATTTAAGAAAAATATTTACTGTAATATAACAAAGATAAAGGGAAGAATGGACTCCTCTACATGTTATTCCCGTAAAAATTTATTTACCTTCAAATGTCTTGAATTGAAGTTCTTCTTTCTCGGTTTCCATATTATGTAATGTCTTTAAATGGTTTACTAAGTATTTTTGTCTATATACAGCAACAGGGCATAATGGGCATTGGATTCGACCACTACATTGTGGAGGGAGTTTATGGACAGTTTGTTCATGTCTTTTTAAATTGCTATTATTTGTAAATCGTCGATAACACACATCACACGTTCTTTCAACCCTTACACTCATTTTCCTAGAAAAGAAAATGTTTACGTTTTAAAGAGTAGGGATCTATACTTAGATTTATCAACAAAATATAACTTCTTAGCGGCCAGAAGTAATCCATGTTCCACAATAACTCAGTCCAGAGACTCAGTCTTTTTTAGATAACTATATAAAATATAAAAGTTAATGTTACTACACAATTATTTAGTTCTAACTTTGATCATAGAGCGAGCTAGCACGATTACTTAGTTCTAAATTCGATCATACAGCGAGCCAAATGTTAAATAAGATAATAAAATGTTTTAAATAATATTAATTATTGATAGTTTCAAGTTTTTATCATCATAATTAATATAATATACATAACAAATTCAAACATTTTCTCAATGTGAACAAAAATTAAACGCAATTTTAATCAATAATACACCTGTTTGATTGGATATGTCTGATTATTTATGTTAACCATTTTTACATATTAGTTCATTCCCGAAATCATTGATAATAAGAACATTTTTCTTGTGTTTTTCACGTTTTGAAATTCGCGGGTTATTATATACCGTATTTTACTATTTAAGTATTTGGCAATAGTACAAAGTGGATATATAGATTATCTAATAGGACAAGGCCATTAAGCTAGAAATATTCGTCAAAACTAAGTTCAAAAGTTACATAAAGTTATTAAATATAGTGATTCTTTATATAGTCATTATGGAATATCAAGAAACCATTGACATGAAAATTACTGATCCAGAAGTTTTGTTAGAAAGTAAAGATAGAAAAAAGAAAGATGAAGAAATCGTGGAAAGTAAAGGTCAGGAATTATTAACTGAAAAACATATTATTTGTTTAGTTGGGTAAACAAATTCATTAATATCGGGTAAACACTACTCAGGTACTTCCTTTAACATTTAACATTTAGAGGCACTATCGAAATATAGTTCAATACGTAAACTCATAGATATTTTATAAAAGTTACAGTATTGTGTGCGTAATTAGTTTAGTGATGCCAACTATTGCAAAGTACATGCTTAGCTATTTTCAACAAATGACAATCTGACTTGCATACACGTCGATTACATGAAACGTCAGAGTCATACGATGTTGTCGTCAGCGTTCCGGCATTTAAACACTTTAGAATGATTAAAGTGACTCTGACATTAACACTATTAAGAATATTTAAATGCACCATGGATGGTTAGAATAATTGTTTAACGTTCCTAAGTAATCCAAGAAAAATTATTACATATAATTTGAACAATTTTTGACTATACAGTTTACAATCTGTTTCTACAGCATTAAAGGGTAAGTTTTTCTAACACCTGACTGATTACTACCTCTATTTGTTGACGTGTTAAAAAAACTAGGAATTTCTGACATTTGTTAGTTTTTTTTAGCATGGGTCATTAGACAAATCGTATAGGCCTATCTAGGTTAAATTTATAACAAAAATATGTCAATGAAACCACTACCATTTGCAGATTTTTCTTAGTTTACAATATATTAGTCTATTTATAAAAATCGAATTTGTAAGTATCAAGCCTCTTATAAATATTTTATTTGCTCACAAAACAATATGTTTACATGGCAGAAGGGAACTTAAATGCTTATGTGCATGCTCTTTGCTTTGAGTTTGATGCAAATTCAAAAATATTTTAAAGTACACTTAGTATTCTTAGCGAAATATATCATTATCTATACACTACATATTTAAGGTTAAGTTGATAAAACTAATATACAGAGGAAGGTAAGCTGATATACTCTTCTTTCATTTATTAATTTAAATTTAAGTACAGAACTATTTATATTATATATACCGGTATCTAAATAAAAATTATATTTTAAGTTTTTGCTCCTGAAATAACTATATTTAAAAACTTACTTACACACACTATGGCATTAGGAACTCAAAAGTTTTGTTACTGCACTTACAAAAGTATGCCATCCCTATCTTGAGCTAGATTTATCCATTCCATCACATTACACCCCATTTCTCAGGTCAATTCTAATGTTATCTTCCGTCTTCTCAATGGTCTCTACTCATTAGCTTTGCCAGTTAGGCCTAAAACCCTCAGAATTGCTCTAGATTCTTTTATTCACGTTGTATGTCCTGACCACCTTAATCTACCAGACTTAATTATTCTAAAAATTCTTGTGGCGAGTTCAGGGTATGTAACTCATCATTATGTAGCCTACTCCAATACACAAAACCTCATCCCATTTTGGGAAAATATCTTCTTAAGCACCTTGTTTTCGAACACTTTTTTTTTTGTTTTTGTCATGTAGGCCTAAGGTAAGGGACCACGTTCAGCACCCATGGAGAACAGAGAGTAAAATGATGGTTTTGTATATTCTGAACCCTACATTCCTTGAAAGCAATTAAGATGACAACTTATTGACTCTGTAATAGCATTAATTTTCTGACTTTTTTTTTCTAATTTCAAACCATATATTATTGATGTTTGTTAAAATTGTTCCTAAATATTTAAACAAATTTTTCTTGTAAAATGATATGTTGTTCGCAATAATCTGTAAATTATCATAGCTAATCTGAGTTCTTTGTGTGATCTTATATATAGTATTGTCACGTTCACGCCTAAACCTATGTCCTCACCTGCCTCTAATAAAATTTCTGCATTTCTTCCAACAGATTCCTTACTATTGCCCAAAAAAAGCTAAATCATCTGCATATCCTACCTAATAGCTGCATCGTACCCTTTAATATTAACCCTTCCTCCCTCTTTCGCATTACCTTAATAAAATACTCTAAGGCTATTTATTAAAAAGTATTGTGGAAAGTGCATCTCCTTGCTTAAACACATGTATTTTGAAAATATCTGATAAGTGACATCCGACCCATGCCCTGCCACATGTATCATTCAAACATACCTCATTTAGCTTAGCAAGTTTTTTGGGTATCCAAAACTTAACTAAAATTGAATATACCTTAGGCCTAATTAATTTCTTTTGACTGAATCATAAGGTAAATGTACCAAATGTTGACACTTTACCAAAAATTGACATTTTTATATTACCTTTAAAAATAAAAATAAATTTATTCTCAGCAAAATACTTCAGCTGTAAATCTTATTTTGTTAATTGTTCCACCTTATGAATGTAATTATTAACTGTCAGCTATTTATTATTCAAAATAGTTGTCATGTTTTGTTGAAGTATTACTTATGTTTGCAGCATTTCATTAAATTAGTTAAACTTTGAAGAAGACTTTGATCTGCTAGCTTTAGGTATGTCTTCATCTTTGTTGAATATTTTTGTGTTTCATGATATTAGTTGGCTTCAACACATTTCAAACAATGTTACTATATAATGATATGATTCAATAACTGTGGTAAACCATCATTTCAGGCTATGTAGGCATTTGGAATGGCAAATGAATAGGTTTCCTATTGTTGACAGAGTTGTCAAGCTTACGAAGATTGCCATTTAAAAAATATTTTTGCTAGTTTCTTTTGTTGACGTATGTCATTCAAGTAAATAACAATGCTAACAAAGAAAATCACTAGGCTTATTAATTTTTTACAGCTCTATGATGGCGGTTTTTAAAGTATACTCTTGATCAAATGCAAAATGCTCATTTTACTCATTTAATGATTTGGAGAACCAAGTTGTTGACCAGGAATTAACAAATGCCATAGAAACAAGCTCACCAAAAACCAGCCAGCAACAAGTAATGTCTCAAATCAACAATTACCGGAACTTCACAACTTGTAGATGCAAGAAACAACCGATTTAACCGCAACCAACGAGCATGGTCTGAGTAGACAGAACATGTCTGCAAATAACCCAATGGATGTACCATCATATTTAAAAAAAATTATTCTGGCCAAATGATATTCCATTATTTACTAATCAGAGAGCTAAAGGAAAAATACCCAGTGTTGTCACTTTAAAAATGTGGAAAGACTCTCATTCCAGTAAAAATAATAAAAAAAGGAGAAAATAAAAGGAAAAGTAAATGAGAATTAAAAAGCAGCATTCAGAGAAAGAAAGTGATTTAGAAGCAGATTCAGATGAGCCTGTGATCGAAGATGACAGTGATGTCAGCATGACTGACTTGCTGACAGACGTTCAAGAGGAAACTCTTAAATCATTATTTTCTGATCAAAATATAAAACCAAGAATATGGGTTCTAGTAGCCTAAGCTAGTACAAAAAAGTACAAAATTGTATGTGGGTTTTATTTTATTTATGAACTTTGATGAACCTGTTATAAGGTTTACTCGAAGAACATGAGGCCTTAAATTTGTTTGGCCAGAAAAAGATAACATTTCAGAAGTGAGAACAAAATATATAATTAAAATTTTACCAGAGCCAACTGTTGGTAGAAGAGATGAGATTGCCGATTTCTATTGATGGATATCACATTTTCTAGGTAGCTACAAAATTGTTTTATAGTGCTCTTTATAAGTGTAAACTTTATGATAGTAAAGTGTCAACATTAAGAACAAGGGTGTCAAAATTCGAATAATTAAGTGAATTTTGCTCAATTCAAAGTATGTTAAAATATTACCACATACATTTTTTTTAAATATTGTTTTATGGTAACATAATGGTAGTGTTTCACAAATATATTTGTCACTAATAAATATTGTTATACTTAATTTATTCTTTATTTTATGACTCAAATGACTAAAACAATCCCTAAGGTGTCAACTTATGGTGCATTTACCTTAGGCCTTTTAAAAACCTATATACTGGTACCTTAATTTAAATAATTCCCTCTGAGCTTAGAGTAACAGTGTGTTCACAATCGTACTGTTGAAAGCAATCTCTTTTTGCTATCAATTTTCATTCTTATAAAGTTAATTTTACTTTTTTAGTGTTTATAAAAAATATTTTCCTTTGCTTGTTTCAAACTTAAATGCTATTTAGGTCAAAATTAGTCAATGGTTATTTTCAAAATTAATATTGTAAAATAATTATATATAAGCCTGAAAAAAAATTCACCTTAATCACAGAAGAACTATGATATTTAAAATGTAAATATTTAAAAATACAGTATGTCACAAAAAGCAGGCAATGTCTAAAAATTGTATTAGTATAAACTAGCCTCTAATTATTATTATCATTACTATCATTATTATCATCATTACTATCATTATTGTCATCATTAACCCTATTATCATTATTATTTATTATTATTAGTAGTAGTATTAGTATTATTGTCATTATGGTTACTAAACATTATAATAATATAATAATAATTATTATTATTATTATTAGTAGTAGTAGTAGTAGTAGTAGATGATAATGATAATAATAATAATTATTATTAGTAGTAGTAGTAGTAATAGTATTATTGTTAATTATTATTGTTATTATTATTATCATCATTTTTATTATAGTTATGGTTATTCATTCTCTCTTACAACATGTCCATTTCTTTTGTCACTGAAACTTAGGCCTCCATTGTGCCCTGTCATCTGCCTCCTACTATCCTAACTCAACAATACCTATCCTTCCAAGTGTCAACAGCATATTTTCCATTAAGTTCCGAGATCTTAGACTAAAATACCATCTTTTAATGTTTTAAACTCTTAATGATTATTTTACAATATTAGTTTTGCTATAATTATAAATCTGCTTTTGTTGTTGTGTGCAAAGATAGTAAAAAAATGTTTTATTTCTCATACCATAATATGACATTGAAACAATTAAATATAAATAACCTTATCATCTTTGTATACTATTCCCATGATTTCATATATATATATAATTTATTTACATTGTCTGTTTTGTATTGGATTCAACTAAACAGTTGTAGATGACAAATTCTTTTAAATGTTAGGATAGTTCATAAAATCCTAACTGGGGGTTTTCACTGAGGGGGTAAGCCGGTAATTGGGGTGTCACCCAGTCCAATATGGAGTAAAAGCTTGAAAGTAGAGAATTTTGTGGAGAGTTAATATTTTGAGTTTGTAAATTATAGAATTACTCTGTACCATAATGCCTACTTTCGATTATGAAAGTTCTTTGCCACAGACATATACATTTTAAATTTACCAACTGTAGTTCCCCACTCTCCAAAGCTTCCCAACTTAATATCTCTTTAATCATTGAAAGGAAATACCTTCTATAATTAGTATATTTTGTTGAAAGCTTAGTTAATCAAGTTGGCTAGTAGCACTGCATTGTCATCGCCTATTGGTTTTAAGACTTCTACAATTAGCCAAGAAAGTTAGGTAATGTTTTAAACTGACCACTTAGAAGGAAACACTATGGTGGAATGTTAGAACAAAAGAAGCAGTAATCAAGAAGAAAACCCTTTAAGTTTAGGGAGTGGTTCAAAGAGAGGACAATTGAGAATACAAGACAAAAAAGAAGGAAGCAAGGAGGGTAGTGGAGGAAGAGCTAAGAAGTTGGATGGGTATTTGGATGAAAATGATGGAGAGCAGTGTGAGTGGTAAGAAAATGCTGTATGGGATGGTCAGGAGTAAGAGAAGAAATAAAGGGGAACATATTGGAATGGTAGACAAGAATGGGAATGTGGGAGTGGAAAAGGAGGGCTTAAGGAAATTATGGAGAGAGTATTTTTAAGACCTGCTAGATGCTAACCCAACCACAGAGAATGAGGGGGGAGGACAAAGTGAGCTCTAGCCAGAAAAGTGTGAGACACCTAACCTGGAGAGAGGTGGAAGTTGTGGGAATGAAAAGTATGAAGGTTTGAAAGGCACCAGGATATGGAGAATTAATTGTGGAAATGGTGAGAGCAGCAGGAGAGGGAGGACTACAGTGGCTTTATGGAGTGATATGAGTAATATAGAATGAGGTGAAGATCCCAGAAGACTGGAAGAGGGGAATAATAATAATCATTTTCAAGAAAGGAGTCCGAAAGAAGTGTGGAAACTACAGGAGAGTCACTATAATGAGCCACTGTGCAAAGCTGTCTGAAAAAATATCGGAGAAAAAAAATTAGAGGAATAGGAGGATTTAGAGAGGAGCAATATGGCTTCAGACAGAAAGGTCGGCAGTGGATCTTAATGTTGTTGTGAGACAGCTGCAAGAGCGACACTATGAGTACAGAAAATATCTGCTTAAATGGTCTTCCTGGATGCTGAAAAAGTTTATGACAGCGTGTGCAATATAAGAGTATGTAAAGCGCTGTAGAAGAAGGAAGTGCAGGATGAAACTGTAAAAAGAGAGAGAGAGGAATGTGTACAAGGGTAGTGTGAACTTTGTGAAAGTGGGCAATAAGACAGATTGGTTTGACCTAAAGAATGGTCTGAAACAAAATAGGCTAGTGTTATATCACCACTACTGTTCATTGTAGTGATGGACAAAATAATGAAGGATGTGGTAGAAAGAATTGAGGAGGGAAAGGTGGAAGCATTGGTGTTTGTAGATGACTTGATGGTGTGAGGTAGTAAGGAAAAATAAGTTTAGGAGCAGCTGGAGGTTCGGGAAGACTTGGTAGAGCTGTATATAATGAATCTTAATATAATGGAAGAGTGAGATGGTGATCAGGACAAGGAAGGAGGGCAGGTATACAAACCTGGTGCGGGAGGGAGGGGAGAGGGCAACTGAAGATAGTAAAAGGTTTCAAATATCTGGATAGTATTGTAGAAAAGTGTGGAAGGAATAGGAGAGAAATAAGAGAGGAAGGCAAGCAGAGGCATTTTTCAGAAGTGTGAGAAGCCTGATTTGGAGCAAGAATATGCCAAACAAGTGCAAGGGAAGGATCTACAATGCCTCTTGAGTATCAATATTAATGTATGCTACAGAGACTCGGGTCAAGATTTAACAGAATAAAATAAAAATGCAGGCGAGTGAAATGAGATTTCTGAGAACCAGGATTGGTGTGACAAAATTTGACAGGATGAGAACGTAAGAGATATAGTAAAGGAAGAGACAGCCCAGTACAGGATAAAGAAGGCTATTCATGTTGATGATGACTTTATAAAGCCGGAGTTTTTATGAGCTCAAACATACAGACTAGATGTCCTACTCACATTGATGGGGCATGTCAAAATAAATAACACTTGTAACATTCATCACTAACAAATGACTTTAAAAATACAAATATATTTGCCTAAAACCTCAATTCAAGGCCCAATTATCGCATAAAAGTTTACAATTTTTCAGGGAGAGGACCTGCCTCGGTGGCGTAGTTGGTTAACGCGCTTGTCGTGTTGAGCTCGACTGCTGAGGACGGGGAGATCGAGGTTCGAATCTCGGTCGGGTGAACTGAGGGTGGTTTTCCACTCTCACTCCACGCAAATGCGGGTTCACTTCCTCTAATTCAACCTTCCCAGTTCCTAATCCATTAGAGTAATTAGTACTTAAAGCGTATAACCCGAACGGGTAGTAAGACGCGGTGCTAAATATTATTATTATTATTATTATTCAGGGAGAGAATCCCGTGGCCCCTTTATTAACTGGAGGGATATTCCATGCCCCTAGACTCATTGGTGTTATCAACGTTGCCCTTATCCACTGATCTCTCTGGAATTTTTCTAATTTCAGAACATCTATAGCGTTTTAAAATTATGTCCCCCCCTTCGTAAATATATTCCGTGCAACACCTCAGATCCTGACATATGTAAGGCTTATGCTGTATGTCTAAAACTCCACTATATGTAAACTATCACCAATTCATTTTTTGCCCTAAATCTTATATTTACATCAAAATACCAATGAATATATACATTTTTAAAAGCACTAACTTTGACTTAACTTGCTTTGATGGCTACATGGTCTAAGGCACTTCTCTTGCAGTGGATTAGACTGCCACTGACAAGGAAATCGAGGTTTGAATCTCGGTCGGTTGATTTTTCCAAAATGGTTTTCCACTCTCCACACAAATGTGGGTACACTTCCACTAAATATAACCTTCCTTATCCTTAAAACCATTAGTTTACTTTGTACACAAGTACAACCTGAACAGGGTAAGGTGCAGGCTTAAAAAAATCTTTGACTTGATTTTAAGTTCACTCCTTGCAGACTTTTATTAGTGGTTAAAACAAAAGTGTATGGTAATAATTTGGCCTGTATTGATAGTCTGTAAGGATTCTTAAAATAATCACTAGTGCTTAGTATTGTGATTCATAATCCTATTGTAAATATATTTGTTGAACGTTAGGTTAACTAAATAATAAAACAGAAATCTAACTCCCTCTAGTGGGCATCCAGACACAAACATCACTTTGATCTTTTTAACGAGATCCTCTCCACTCACTTTCAGGTTTTTAAGCGTGTATACACGGTTGGTTCAAAGTGTGGGGCCTCCTCGGGATGCGACTTTGTTGTGGAGGGAAACAATTTTAAATTTGGTTTACCTGGTGAATCCAGTGTTTTTACAGCGGAATTATACATCATTTTTATGTTTTGCTTATCATAAGTGTCACCGTTCTGTTCTCATCTGCATGGATTCCATGAGTGCTCTGTTGGCATTGTCCACTCTACTTCTGGAATCCCCTCGTGTAGATGATACACAAACAAATTTTTAAAATTGATTCATTAAGCACCCGGTTCGCCTTTTGCTGGATTCCTGGTCACGCTGTTCTTTCAGGAAATGAACTGGTGGACTAGGCGGCCAAGGAGGCAGCACGCCTGCCTCCGGAGGTGGGTCTGGGTGTCATGTTTTTAGATCTAAAGGGTTATGTTCAATGTGGGGTCTTACGCACTTGGCATAAACAGTGGCTTTCGACCCCTGCTCAGAACAAGCTGTGGTCCATTAGGGACGATGTGTATCGGTGGCCCTCTTCTATACAAAAGTCTAGAAGAGAGGAGGTCATGACAAGACTCCGCGTCGGGCATACATTTCCAACTCATGGATTTTTATTAAGAGAGGATCCACGTCCAGAGTGTGAATTTTGTGATGCTCCCCTTAGTGTGTACCACATTTTGGTGGAGTGTCGCAAGTATTCCCCTATTTGCCTGGCTCCTGATTTTAAAGGTGACCTTAATTTTTTATTACACGGCAGTGCGGATGTTATTTGCTTACTCCATTTTATACGCCAGACGAATCTCTTTAGTGGCATTTGAGTCACTTTTGTAAAGTGACGAATCTGGATTTTATCTCATATTGATACCTTTTTAACATTTTAGTATACTTTAATATGTTTTGTTTTGTCATTTTAACAATTTTAGTATACTTCAACATGTTTGTTTTGTTTGTTTAACAGATTATTATTTTTACATGTTTGCATTGTCTTTTTAACTTACATATGGTTTTAATATATATGTTTGTTTTGTCTTTTTATTTGAGTGATATACCTGTGTTTTTTTAGCAGGTGTTTCACTCAATTTGTATTATGAGCCCATTTGAACACACTTATGGAGTGTCTCAAATGGGTGTTTTCTCATATTGAGATCTATTCTTTTTATATTCGTATTTGTATATTGTTTTTTCACCTTTTTATAGAAACCGGTGAATAATATGACTCTCCTATGAAGATTTTACTATGTATTCATATTAGGTTTAAGGACCTGATGACCTCATTATTTTGATGGGCCTCTAAATAATAATAATAACTTTGATCTTGTCTGGTTTTGCTGGCTGTGTAAAATAAGGAGGGATAGCTAGGAAATGGTTTTCGTACAGAATAGGTATTCTGAGGTAGGTTTTCCTAAATGGTTTCCCACTCTACATCCTTACCAGAGTAGTATAAATATATGAATAGTATGGTTAGGTAGAGTGAAATTGAACACATAAGAAAAAATCTATGTGAAGCACTTATTACTCAACACATTGGTTCCCATACCTTTTTGGTTCACGGCACCCTTAGTGTATCATGATTTTTTCATGGCCCCCAAAGTTAAAACATATAACCACCTAACATTTGCATGTATTTCAAATTCACAAACCATTTATGTAAAAAGTATTAAATCGGTACATATTTTGAACAATCAAATTATTGGATAAATAAATCTGGAAGAAGGTACAGGAAAGGTGGATAGAAACACATAAAAGGGGGACAAACACAACATGGCCTTTACAATGAAAAGAAGAACACAGTTCACACTTTACACTGCTGCCAATGGACAAAGAGGTAATGGATGTCTCTTAAAGAAAATTGATCGTCACCGCCCAATCCCCCGACCTAGGTTTCATTCTATCGGAACTCATCAGGGAGGAGTGTGTAACGCGCAACGCAACTTCCTAAAAGAGAAAACCAAAAAACA
>CABEEJ010004017.1:30362-57425 GCA_901482245.1 Timema douglasi
GTTTTTTGGTTTTCTCTTTTAGGAAGTTGCGTTGCGCGTTTCACACTCCTCCCTGATGAGTTCCGATAGAATGAAACCTAGGTCGGGGGATTGGGCGGTGACGATCAATTTTCTTTAAGAGACATCCATTACCTCTTTGTCCATTGGCAGCAGTGTAAAGTGTGAACTGTGTTCTTCTTTTCATTGTAAAGGCCATGTTGTGTTTGTCCCCCTTTTATGTGTTTCTATCCACCTTTCCTGTACCTTCTTCCAAATATAATACAATTGCCTCATAAAGCGAAAAGAGGTTTTCCTTATAGAGTCATATGGATAAATAAATCGTAATTAGTGGGATGGGTAAGCCTGTTGTTCACTGCACATTTTCTAAAATCTTGGAATAAAACTGGACATAGCCACCCTCATTTCATGTTTCACGTTGATTTTTGAAACCAAGCTTCGCACTAATTTGATGTTGCAAATGGAATTAAGATTCGCTGAGCTTAACCACATATTCAAATGTCAGTTGATTCCATGATCTCTAATTTTTTCCTAAGTCTATTGTCGCAAGACAGCTCAATAAGATTTAATTCTTATACAAAAGTAAATTCAGAGGAAGCTTTGGTCCTGAATGGCTCTTGAATCCACGCAAACTTATTGATATTATCTTCTTGAAAGTATTTTTCAAACCAGTTGATTAGCTATGATAGGTGCTCTTCAAAAACAGATTTTATGCTGTGAGAGAAATCAATTTCATTGGAGACCACAAACTGATATAACAAGGGAAAACAATATTTTCCATGCCGTCTTCTTATTTTTCTTATCCATAGCTTTAATTTTTTTTTTGAAAGCTGAAATCTTTTCAACCCATTTCAAAATGTGCCCCTTTGCCTCCCTGCAGGGAGAGATCAACAAAACATTTCAAAGACATAACATAGGAATGCTAGTTTTAACAAAAAAAATCTGTTTCCATGAAGTGTTTGGCATACTCGTGTTTTTTCTCTTGAGAAAAGTGTATATTTCCTGCCGTAATTCAATTATATGGGACAATAAATACATTGCCACGAGAGACCCATTGTGAGGGACAGTAGTACAACAAAGTTGTGTATTCAGCTCCCATGTCCTTGCACAATTTTTTTTTTAAATCTTGCTTTCATTGATCGCGTTCTTATAAAGCTTACCTACACTCACCACACATTCTAAGATCTGATTGGAGGACTCATATGCTTTTTTTGCGAGTGCTTTTCTGTGAATGATGCAATGAGTGGGCTTCGGATAAGTGCATGCAATCCTCCATAATGGCCGGATATCAAACAACCGCCATTAATACAGACACCAACAAACACACTTTGTCCACTACAAATGTGTCCAGGATCTTGAACACGTTCTGAACCTTTGTACTTGCATTGATTCATTTACAAAAAAGAAAGTCTTCCACAATTTAATTTTCATTTATGAAATGTACATAGCAAATCACATGTGCATCCTTATTACTGTTTGTGACCTCAGTCAGCCACAACCTAAATTCCTTCCCTTTTATTCTTTAAATTAATTGGTTATTGAGATATTCCACCATGCGCTGAATTCTGCGACTGATAGTACTATTAGACAAAAGCACCTTTGAAAGCATTTTCGCCACAGGCTCCTCAATCATAATGTTAACCAAATATACAACAACCTGTAGAATTAGTTGTTCTACGATATTTTGGGGCTTTTTACACTTTGCAACTCTATATGCAACCTTGCATGATGCTAGCAAAGCATTGCTTGCTATTGACACCTGCTGAGAAACGGTACCTTTTTGTTGATTCAATCTTTTTAACTTTCTGGTGAAATAGTCGCGAGTTTTACCAACGATGTTTCGATGATTGGTTTCTAAATGGCATTTTAGATTACATGGAAGCATGCACTCTGGTGCCAAATTTTCATGCACAGTACATAGTGGTCTCTTTT
Organism: Timema douglasi; assembly: GCA_901482245.1. Classification (NCBI taxonomy): domain Eukaryota; kingdom Metazoa; phylum Arthropoda; class Insecta; order Phasmatodea; family Timematidae; genus Timema; species Timema douglasi. The sequence goes on from CABEEJ010004017.1 coordinate 32,292, forward strand.
CATCTATGTAAAGTCAAAATCCAAATAACTGTCGTATTTACGAAATTTCCGCTTCTTCACACACCCACCACCAGTTTGTGGTGTGTCCTCTTTATTTTCACTCCTACAATGCTTATTAATGTTCAATAAAAAATTGTCCATTTTTAGGAAGATTAGAACAACAACTTTTAAAAGTTTACTTGATCACAACACCATTAACTTGGTTTCATTTGTCAATAAAGCAAGGCCTCTGAGACACATATTTGGATAAAAACATCAAGTACTGAGAAAGTTCAAAAATAATTAGAAAAATACATTCACTTTATTCAAACTGATGCACTGAGTGACCTACGTCTCTTCACGCAGAGGGATGAGAAACAACAGCCTTCTAGACTGCTTTATACTAGAACAATCCATAGTTATTATACAACTCTATTAAAATTCTGACATCGAACACCATCTACTATTACTCTTGAGAAGTGAAACAGTTAGTGGTTTATACAGTGTCCGTTAGATGTCCTTCCTAGCATTGCATCAATATATTGATGGTCCGAGTCTAGAACTATGTGGGCTGTCATTTAATTGAAAGTATTGGAATATTTTGCGGCACACCTGTAAGCAAGCACACTTTGAAAACCACTGACTCAGCACTTCATGAAACACAATATGCGAGCAATCCACACACGGTTTAGGAAAGGGGTTTTTGCACTCTTTTGTGTTGTTTGGTGTGGCCTTTTTTTAATATATATTTTCTCAATTATAGATCTTCATCGTTTATAATTTATGGTTTTTAATCAATTTAATGCCTACAATATGATAAAAAGAATTATTTTATTAAATGCTTGAACAGTCAGTCTATAGAATGCCATTCTTGAATTATTTTCTAATTAGATTTTATAATTCTTATTACATTCTTAGATATTTTTAAGTATACTTGACCTATACATACTATCTCTATAGTTGACTTTAAAAAATGGACCCATAGCCATGAAGAACAAACTGTAGCCTAAAACTAAATTAAAAATTGTTCTGTTCAATTTTTGATGATTCAACTATTCCCTTTTTTTTAAGTGTTCCTCTATAGACATATAAAAATAAATAAAATATTGAAATTTGTTGTTTTTCTTGACTCAAAAAAGTTTTCATAAATAAGAGCTAAAAATTCATTTTATATTTTAATTTTAATCCAAGGAGAAAAAGTATAGGGAAAAAAAAACTGTTTATCTTGTTTATGGGTTCCTTTGAATACATTCATTTTTATTTAAACAGATAGCTCTTTATAATTTTGGCAAAATCTACTGTACATGCAGTGTGCAGCCTTATGAAGAATCCTTGAAGTGACATGCAGAATTCAAATTCCAAAAGGTTCCTCACTTAGGTATAAGGTGTCACACTCACGATAGACTGGATTGCTGACTATGGGGGAGGTCAGGGTTTGAATCTTGGTTGAGTGTACTGAGGGTGGTTTTTCCTTAATATTTCTCTGCTCTCCCTTCATGCAGATATGGGAATACTTCTTATTTCTTTTTTTCCATCTTTACCACATTTGTGTAAATATGCACAGATTACAGATAGGTAGTAAGAAGCAGTGTTCACACACAATACCTATGATTGGGCTAGCATTGGTCTGCGGTAAAACCTTTAGATAATATCTTTTGCATATAATCCGAATTGCTACTAAAACCCGGTGATAAATAATAATAATAATAATATCCTAATGATTATTTTATTGAAACTGACCTTGGTTAGTATCAATATTCATTTTGACTCTAGTTTTAAAAAATATAACTTTGTTAAACACTTTAAAGTTACTATTACTTATATGCTGTGCTTTTTTTTTTTACAGAAGAGTCACTTAAAACTGTATGGAAATCAACGCACACTGCTCCAAAAAATATGTCCAGGAAGCGCCCTAGAGGAGAGTTGAACGGACTTAATGTATCGATTCCAGAGCCAGTAAATCCTCCGTTTCAAATGGTTAGTAAATGAATTCAATATTAACTTAAATTGAGATTTTTCAATTCATGGTCATACTGAGAAGATACAACTAAATAGCAGAAGTAACTGACATTGTGTGGTTACTCCAAGCAACGTTTTTCTTTGCTTCAAGCAGACAGATCAAAAAATCTCTTCATTTTAATTACTCTGACCCAGTTTTTAATACATTAAATTCTAGCTTTGAGGTGCACGTGTTTATGCACAGGGGATACTAATTTTAAAATTTCAGTCCTCTCGTTGCAGTAGATATTGTGCAATGCTCATGACAGACAAACAAACTCATAATTTTATTAATATAGATAATATATTTTTATTCCTTCTTAATGTTTAGGTAGTTTGTTAGTGTTTTTTTTTATAAAATACATAACCCATACAACACCAACTAGGTTTTTAAAATCTTAAAATTGCCTCAAGAAGGACTTAATGTTGAAACAATTAATTGCCATCTCTTGTTTGGGAGCCTCACCACAAGCCACTGCAAGTTGAGCCTGTCCTCCAAAATAAAATTCTGGGTACGTTATGTTCTTATCGTGCTCTAATTATCTTTAATGTAATGTTTTGACTTTTATTGAATATATTGACAAATTAGTGTTTTTTTTTTCAATTTCAAGGGCTTTTGTTTGCTTTCTTAACCAACTGATGTAAACATGCAACTTACAAACTGCCGGTAACTTAAATATAGAACAGACACAACACTCGGTCACTTAGCCATTATTTCATCACTGTGAAAGAAGACTTTTCAAATTAACCAATGTTAATTCATTAATGACCCGCCTCGGTGGCGTAGTTGGTTAACACGCTTGTCGTGTTGAGCTCGACTGCTGAGGACGGGGAGATCGAGGTTCGAATCTCGGTCGGGTGAACTGAGGGTGGTTTTTCCTAATGGTTTTACACTCTCCCTCCACGCAAATGCGGGTTCACATCCTTTAATTGAACCTTCCCAATTCCTAATCCATTAGAGTAATTAGTACTTAAAGCGTATAACCCGAACTGGTAGTAAGACGCGGTGCTAAATAATAATAATAATAATTCATTAATGAATAGTTATGGTCAAATTTGGTCCATAAATTAGAATATAATGTTATTGAAAATAACTGTACAAAATGGCCAATGTGTGATTGGTCATAGAATAATGTTAATTTCTTTTAAGATATTTTAAACCAAATATGTTGTACCTCTAACCGGACTCCTTAATCAAATGGTAATGAGGGTGAAATGAGATGTACACTCAAGGGATTAGAAACACCTCCATTTAATATAGTGGATCAATAATTTTAGGTTACCAAATGTGTGATCTTTTATTATAAAATAATAGTTTTTATGAAGTGACAATAAAATAAATTACATAGCTTACATAAGGGAATTGTAAGAGGATCTTTAGTAAATAATATTGCTAACAGCGTGTCGACTTGTCTAAGAATCTGTGTGCTTAACAGCAGGGCCACTATGAAAAAGTATAACTGTATAATTTGAGCTCATTACATGTTTGCCTTCATACCATTGAATTAGTGTTGGAGCACATTTGTTGGAGTTGAGAATTCATTCATTATTAGGTGCATGGGTGTATTAAGCAAGCCCTCAAACTATTAATCTTTGAGAGGATTTTCAGAATTAATCTTTGGAATGATGAGACCCACATTCCTTTTGTAAATTATTCAAATAAAGTAGGGTATTCTATATTTTATTGCAACAGAGTATATTTGGACTAGATAGTGCCCAGCGTTGCTGGAAAAAGTAGGCTGCTCTGTCACCTTGTTCTTCTGATTAACACAGATTATCACAGTCAAGGTGGTTTTACAATTAGTGTGAGTAGGTCAAACAAAGAAAACAAACGGTGGGAGATAATGTAACTTAATTTTAACAAACCATTGGAAATACTAGAGTAGACTTTGTTTGAATATAGGCCTAGTTATTTTAAAATTTCTGAAATCAAAATAACTATGTGTCAGTCCTGACTTACAGATAACAGATTTCAGGGTGTTTTGACAGATATATGCAAAAATACTTTTATTATTTTCAAACAAACCATGTCCAATTTTGAGCACCCTGTTGATATTAAAACCCAAATAATGAATTAGTTGAATTAATCTGTTGTAAAATATAAAGGAAAGTAATTTTTCAAATTATGAATTTATTAGTACTTTTTTCTCACTAAACTCTAATAATTTTGTTATGTTGCCTAATTTATGTGTGTTAATTTTAGGATTGTTTTAAAATACTTTAATTTCTACTCATTATGTGTCTACTAGGCTATATTATATTGATGTTATGTGTAATTTGCAAATAATCCAAAGAATAGATTGGCATTGAAGTTTGCATTGTCATCATATTATCACAATTCTTAGGTATTTTAATAATCAGTTTATCATAGGGGATTTTCATTTGATAGTAAGCTTAAATCTTTGATCCCTTTCTATACTAAGTAATTCCTTAAAGATTCACTGTTGGAGCTAGATAATCATTTTTAAGATAAGGTGGTGTTCTAAGTCTAATAATATACTTTCCTAAATACTAATGATAATGATAATAATAATGATGATGATAACATGTCTGGGCTACATCCGTTTGTAGCTCAATTTGCAATAAGATTATCCAGTACTTATGTACCGTTGGCCAGGGGATACCAGAATGTACCAACTGCACATCCTTTCAGTGGAGATTCTTTGCATGTCCCAATGAGATGAGGGGATGATAATCGTGAATATGAGGGTATGGAGCCAATGAAGCCTAACTAAGCCTAATTATCCAAACTTTAGTGACTGGGAATTATTCTTATTTCGAGATAAATACTTCTAGTACCAGCCAGAAATCAAACCCAGAACCTCAAGTCAACAGCCAGGAGCTCTGATCACTATACCACGAGGCCAGTTATTTCCTTAGATTACATCATAGTACATGACATTCTGGCTCATTTTCTCAAACTCCTGATTCCAAAGAATAAATTTAGCAAGAATAAAATTATATTTGACCTAATCTATCTGCCACTACAGTTGACCCCAATTATCAGTGGCACACTCAAGAGCTTTACTTAGATTACAATATATAATGTATGTACTTTTCTTATGCTCTCACGCCTCAGCTTTGTCAATATTATGTCTGCCTATTAAGCAGAGAGCCCCGGGTTTGATTGCCGGCATGGTCAAAAAATGTATCATTGGTGAAATGCGGGCCACCCCTTTGATAGTGATGAATTAAAAACCATGGGGCTAGGTGTTGTGCATGTTCCAGAGCTAAGTTAATTCATAAGTCCTGTACTGATATAATAAGTTGGTTCAGAAAGTGCACTTTAAATATCTTGAATAAAAAAAATTCTACTGGAAATTTTAAGGACACCGTTTAAATCTGTATAATGTATAAGGCCTCCTATTTGAATACTTTATCAGAAGTCTGGTCTTAAAATTTAGGATGAACATTTTCAGAACTGTATATAATACTTTTACTTTCTAGAGTTAAAGTATTTCTTTTTTTTCTTGCAGTTTATAATGTGTGCGTGTGTGTCTGTCTGTCTGTCGGAGGGAGGGGGTAAGGGGAGACAAATTATTTCTTTCTCTCACCCCTTGTCAATTTTTCGCATCAAGTAAAAGTGAGACCAATTTTGGTGCTTTGTTTGTTCAAAATATTACTTTGACACAGTCTAAAATTAAATCTTACTCGCTTAAGGTTGATAAGTTATATTTTATCATAATATTTATGGATCTTGGAAGATCCATTCAAGAGGTCACGAAATTTGGTTACATGTCAAATGCATTCCACGTTTGAGTCAAAGTTCAAGATAACATAATTTTTTTGTGTGTAGTTAGCTTAGTATTATCACTTGAGGTTAAGAGAGTTCAGAGCTCATTTTATTCATTGGTAATCACAATCTCAACTCAGCAGTTAGGAAATCTTCATTATTGGGCCAGAACTTATTTACAATTAACTTATTTATGTATGTATACAACTCACGGTTAGCAATATTTTCTGTAGCTTTTTATATGGAAATGATGTTATAGTGTCTTTAAATAGAGATTGTTAGAAAATTAGTAGTTCTAGTACATTAAATATATTGACATTCATAATGATAACAGTTTCACCTATTTTGAAATTTTATTGTAATGGTTTGAAATTGTGATAGTCTACAGTGATCACTTTTCTTTTATATTGATAATGTCATTCCATAAACATAATTTACTTAACAGTTTATGGGGAAATAATTACAATAGACTTGGCACAATTGAAGAACATGATCTATTTTTGCCGGTAAGAGCTTGACTAAGACCTATTTTTGTTACACTGTCACATTATTTGACCATCATTAGTGTTGTAGCTCACAAATATTGAGAAGCTTGTTTTCAAAACCTGTTCTCTCCATTAATTTTTTGTTTGTTTTTTAAGGTATTGTAAATAATAGGTAGTTGTAAGAAATTATTTTTATCGTTCATTTCTATGTAATTCCTAGGAATGTAGGAGAAAGTTAGTAAGACAAGAAAGAAGAATAAGGGTGTGAAAGATAAAAAATGAAGAAGAAAGAGATCTGTGCCTAAGAAAGGCAATAAGCTTACTGCACAAGGATAAGATGCAAAGTGTAGAGGTTGAATGGAAAAGTTTAAAAACATTTGGTGGGAGCTGCTGAGGAAGTAGGTGGGAGGATAAGGGATAAGAGATAGTAGAAGACACCCTGGTGGAACAACTGGGTGAAGGAAGCACTTGAGAAGAATAAAGCATTCAGAAGGAGTTTTAAGAATATTAATGAGGAAACAGGAAAAATATAGGAAGAAGAAGAAAAGAGCTAAGCGAGTTGTACGGGCCAGGAAGGATTGGATGAAAAAATGAACAGAAATGCTGGAACTTAATTTGGAAGTAAGTAAGAAGGTGTTATATAACCAGGTAAGAAACCGAATGAGAGAGAATAGATGAGAAGTTAGAATAATGACTGAAGAAAGAAGAACGTTGAAGGCAGGAGAGGAGGAAAAGGAACTATGGATGAGATATTTTTAGGAGTTCAACCCAGAAGATGAGACTTAAATAGAGGAGCAGGAAAAAATAACAGCAATCTCACAGAGGTGGATGACGTATTAAAAAGGATCCAACAAGGAAAATCACAGAGTGTGGACAAACTTATTGTGGAAATTATAAGAGCTGCAGCTGAAGCATGTATACAATTGTTATACAGCATTCTGAGAGTAGGTAGGAAGGAGAAGAAAGTACCAGAAGACTGGAAAAAGTTATAATGCCTATTTTAAAGAAAGATGACAGGAAGAAGTGTACAAATTATAGGGGGATAACGCCGATATGCCATTCTACATAATAAATATATATGGAAAAGAATTTGGAGATATGAACAGCACAGATTTAGGGAGCAGGTCTACAACATACTTCATCTTTGCCATATAACAGCTGATGGAAAGAAAGTATAACTTTGGGATAGACTTGGGTATTTATGAACGTGGAGAAGGCATATGATAGTATGGATAGAAATAAAGTTTGGAAACCATTTATGAGAATAGCATGAGCTGTGTTAAGATGGAGAGTGGGAGGACGAAGTGATCCCAACTAAAAAATTGAGTGAAGCAGTTGGGTGCACTCTCATCACTACTATTTGTAATAGTAATGGAAATTATCATGAACAAAGTGTCAGGAAAACTCAAAGGAAAGAATGCCATGATGTTTGTTGATGACTTAATGATATGGAGGAGGTAAAGGCACAGCTATAGGAACGGAATGAGGAAGTGAAAGAGTGTGAAATGAAATTTAGCATGGCGAAGTGTGAAGTAATGTTAATGACAAGGTAAAGGAATAAGACTGACTAAAGCTATAAAATTGTATGGAGTAGAGCTGAGGAAAAGTACAGAACTTAATATATCTTGGAAACGTGATTAAGGTGAAAGGTGGAAGTAGAGAGAATATAATTAGAAGAGGACAACAGGAAGAGTTGCGCTATAGGTGTGTAAGAGACCTGCTATGGAGAAAATAAATGCCCTTGAAGTGTGAGGAAGTATTGTACAAGATGTAATTTGTACCCACTGTCACGTATGCAGCATAAACATGGACATTAAATGTAAGAAAGACTAGGAAAGTGGAGGCCATGGGAATGAAGTTTGTGAGGAGCATGTTAGCTGTCACGAGGAGAAATGAAATAAGGAATGAAGTTATCCGGGAAAGAGTGAGAGTAATGTAGATGGTGAAGAAAATGATGGAAACTATGAATGCAGTAAAAAGACCACAAAGAAGTCCAAGAAAGAGATTGGAGGAGCAAATAACTGAACGAGTTCAAGTAAGAGGAGAAGAATAGAAGCAATTAAAGAAGGAATAATGGTGAAAGGAAAGATAAATATGTAGGCAATTCCCTAAACTGACCCAGCCACAGACTGGAAACAATTGATGAAAATGATGATGATTTAAAATTACATACCTTTTGAAAAAAAATTAATCAGAAATCTCTTGAATGGGTTTGAAAACACTTTGATACTAAGCCCTTATCAAAACCTAATAATTTAAAATATTATTTTAACCACCCTTAACATTTATATTTCTTCAACGCAGCCCCTAGGAAAGTCAAAAAAAACTATGACCCCACACAATTTAATAATTAATTGTGAATACTTTTTCTACATTAACAAAAGTTTTCAAATATCAACCACTCTTTTGTTAAAACTAAATGTTATTTTATGGTCTTACAGCAGCATATTATCATTGAAGCCCACCACATTTTAGAAAATGTAAGATTGCTTCACTCAAATGTATATTTAATTAAGCTTAGTTTGATTTCATTTTATGTTGCTTTTTGTTATTTAGCAATAATGAATGAACAGCAGAAATGTGTTTGAAGCAGCTCTCAACTCCAATTAATTGGGATTTGATTACAACCAGTTACATTGAAAATATTATTTACTCACAGGTTTTTTTTAGCTCTTTTCAACAGGCCAATTCTCATAGGAAGGGCCCTTTAGGAAATAAAAACACATTTTTTAGTGGCTAACAATGATAACCTAATAATATATAGTCTAATTTTATTCTATAAATTTTGATAATATCAAAAGTGACATTTATAGTTCACATGAACTGACATATTAATACTGGTACATTCAAAGTAGATCTAGTAACTTTTCTAGATGTCTGCTAAATCTATACTTGTGAAAATTGAGCTAAATTTTGGTGCATTTACTTGATATGCAACATCTTGTTCCCATGAGTTAAATAAGTTTCTTAACGCCGCTGCTGCTATTAGAGCTTATTAATTGAATAATATCATCTCACGATTCACAACTCCCAGCAGTGAGAAATGTGACTATCTTATTTACGTATCATCTTGTTTCCAGTCCATCCGAAAGCCAGCTCCATACAGTGATGAGTTGGATGCGGAGTTGGAGCGGGAGCGCTCAGACTACACCATACGAATCACTTACAAGATGGCAAAATCCGGGAAAGGTAATTTTTAACTTTTATACCTACTTGGCTTGCGCGATAAATATTTTTTTTGTTTATATTATTAAATCTAAAGAAGAAGTTAAGTAGGAAGAAATACAAAAAATAATTCATCTATACCTCCTGATAAAAATAAAGCACTTTGTCACCAAGCTAACGCTACCAAATTTTTTTAAATATATTTTTCACAAGCTTAAAACATTTTGCTTTTGTTTGTCTATTTATATACAAAATTAAATGTGTTTCTAAAACATTTGAATATTGATCAAGCTTGATTCTGTAATTATTCAGTCGCCATTGATCATTAGAAATTATATATTGTTTCACCATTGTTTTAAGCTCTTATGATTGAGAACTCTTTTTTTATTATTATTCTTTTTAGTATTGCATCTTAATATTTAAAAAATTCTTCAAATTATGCATATGCTACTTGTAATGTTAAGCAAAGTTGAGACAAATCATAACTTAGCTCATTTTGGAAGTAATTTGCCAAATTAAACATTATTTAAAAATGATATCAAACTCAAAGAAAAGAAACTAAAATTTTATTTCATCTGTAAGAATAAAATAAACTTTGTTAATTTTATAAGTAGTTAATTAATGATGTTTCAGTGTCTCGACCAATCAGAGTGTATGCAGATGGTATATATGATTTGTTTCATCAAGGCCACGCTCGCCAACTCATGCAAGCAAAGAATGTGTTTCCCAACGTCTACCTCTTAGTTGGAGGTTGGTATTAATAGTATTGTTAAGTGAAAATTGAATAAACTATATCAATTTAAATTCCCAAGTTATTATCACTTGAGATTTCCTGACTAGTTAACTCTGAACCACCTGGATTCTATCTGCAAAATTCCCTCTTGAAATCCTAGATCAGTATTTAAACACAAACCTCCAGGAGACATTTATAAGTGTAAGCTTAACACCTAAATTTAGTGTTGAAATGTAATGCTCTTGATCATGGCAAGACCATATTAATGTTCTGATCCAGCCATAAAGTAAAACTTGATGTTGCCCAGTATGTAGTGATGAACTGACGCACAGCAAGAAAGGTCGCACAGTGATGACAGACTTTGAACGTTATGAGGCTGTGAGAAATTGCCGCTATGTGGATGAGGTGGTGCGTGAGGCGCCCTGGGAACTAGACGACGACTTCCTCAACAAACATAAGGTATATTCCAGGGTTTGAGCATACACAGGAAATAATCATAAAAATTGAAAACGAACACAAAGCAGAAAAAAATATTCAGGCTAAGTTCTATGAAATGTTTGGATTCAAAAGCATAAAATTGACTAAATATATTGAGAATATTTAGTAACATTAATAGATGGTCAGTTTAATCCAGTCATTTAGCAGTGAAATTTGATGACAAAGTTAGTAAGTGTATGTGTGTGAAAAATGATAAGCTTATTTCACTATAGAATGACAAACTTCACTCAATACCACATACTTGTAAACTTATTAATAATAATCTCATTTCAGATTGACTTTGTAGCACACGATGAGATTCCTTATGGCACCGATGACTGCCAAGATGTTTATGCCGGCCTGAAAGCTAAGGGCATGTTTGTCGCAACAGAGAGGACGGAAGGTGTTTCAACATCTGACATTGTTGCAAGGATTGTTCGAGACTATGATATTTATGTGCGGAGAAATTTAGCCAGAGGATACAGTGCCAAAGAACTGAATGTATCATTTCTCAATGTAAGTTTTTTGGTTTTTCATTCATATTTTAAGGAAAACAAACTAACCATTTTCTTTGTAATCAAAAAATTAAGCACAATCTAATATATACTATATATTGTGTGATAATTTTCAATACCTATATTGTTATTGCAATGCATTAACTGTTCACAAGTAAAGTGGTGTTCAAACAAGCTACATATTCTTTAGTCGTATATTTCTCTTGTCACACAATATAACTTTGTTCAAACTACCTACAAAACCATTTTTCCAAATAAGTTTTTGCCATTGTATAACTAGTGAAGAAAATTAAGTTAATTGATTATCCTACATGTAATAGTGTTTAATCAACACTATTGCTTAAATTACCCGCCTCGGTGGTGTAGTTGGCTAACATGCTAGTTTCGTGCTTAGCCATACTGCAGAGGATGGGGAGATCGAGGTTCGTATCTCAGTAGGGTGAACTGGGCGTGGTTTTTCCTAAATGGTTTTCCACTCTTCCTCCACGCAAGTGCAGGCTCACTTCCCCTAAATTCAATCTTCCCAGTTCCTAATTCATTAGCATAATTAGTACTTAAGTGTGTAACCTGAACGGGTAGTAAGATGTGGTGCGAAATAATATTTAAAAAAATTTTGCGCAAATTGTTTGCCATTGAAAGGAGAATAGAAGAGCAAGGCCTACACACTTACCAGAAAATCGTGGATTCAAAGTTAACAACAAAACACATAATTATGTATTTTTCTGGGTACATCGTTCCCCTTTTTCAGCAAAACACATAATTATGTATTTTTCTGGGTACGTCGGTCCCCTTTTTCAGCAGAAGAGAGTAAAACGGAGCGAAGAGTCCAAAGAGAGTAAAACATAGATTGAGAGTCCAGTCTGTGTTTTACTCTCTTCTACTGAAGAGGTGGACTGATACACCCTAAAAATTACATAATTATGTGTTTTGTTGTGTTTTAATTGTGAACTTCGAGACCTACAGTTTTCTGGTTAATATCATGGTGGCTACAAACAGGGAAAACCTTGAAAAGTCAGGGAATTTAACTAAAAATAAGGAAAAGTCAGGGAATTAAAAAATATGTCTAAAATATCCCATTAATTTCTCAACTAAACAATAAAACAAAAGTTAATAATACCTAAATAAAATAACATTTAATTTTCAAAACAACTGATAAAACTGTTAATGTTTAGTAGATACAACCTTTTTTAATATGTGATCAATAATAAATAAAACAAGTCATCATCCACCATTAAAACTGGGAAAAAGTAGCGACAATTGAAAAATTTTGCCTGGGTAACCTGGAAAAGTTAGGGAATTTTGTAAAATATGTTTTGTAGCCACCCTGGTATGCCTTGCCCTTCTATCCTCCTTTCTATGTTTAATATAATATAGTCGTTTGGCGCCATTTTTCCTTTGTTTAGAATATTTACCAATATTTAAAATTAACTTTGTCCATTATTACAAAACATACTTCAAAAAGTGAAAAAAGTTATACTTTAAATAGATAAATGAATAAACTAACTTTTTCTTAACAAATTATTTCTAGAAGGATTCAGAATTTTGAGAATATTACCATTTTTTAACTATCTATGCCAGAGGTTAATCCTAACTCTCCTAACTGAGAGTAAATTAATGACAATATTATTTTATCTTCCCACCAAGCTAATAATAATAATATTTAGCACCACGTCTTACTACCCGTTCAGCTTATATGCTTTAAGTACTAATCACGCTAATGGATTAGGAATTGAGAAGGTCGAATTAAAGGAAGTGGACCCACATTTGCATGGAAGGAGAGTGTAAAGCCATTGAAAAACCACCCCCAGTTCACCCGACCGAGATTCGAACCTCAATCTCCCCGTCCTCAGCAGTCGAGCGCAACACGAGCTGAGGCAACAACAAAATCATATTAAAAAGTTTAAAAAAATACTAACAATATAGTGATGTAAGGCAAAGTAAAAAAAAGTTTTTGCATGTTCATTAAAAGATTGATATAGACAAATTTCATCAAAACTTATTCTTTGTTATAAAGCATTAAAACCTCATAAAAAACTTAACAATTACAATGTTACATATATATATATTTTTTAATTTGAAAAATGAAAGAATGTTGTTGCAATTAAATGAATTAAATCATGTCAATTAATGAAGACATGGTGTAGAAACTCCAACATCATTCTTTAATATTTGAACTTTTTTTTATAACAATTAAGATTTTAAGAAGAGCCTTAGGAGAGGAAACAAATGTTTTCTTAAATAATTCACTATTCCTGACCTTCCTTTTTCCTTATTTATTACATTGAGGGTGACCTGGCGGTCTAGGGGTAAGGTGTCAGATTTATATGCTGGCGGCCGGGGTTCAATCCTCGGTCCCGGCAAAGATTTATCTGATTGCCAAACCCTTCCTTTACCTCTGACAAGACATCTTGTAAATGTGGGGAATGCCAGGCCTCCACCGTAGTTCGGATTCCACGTTAAACTGTAGGTCCTTCATTTCATCTCACAATCACCTTACCATTACACATTAGCGTAAGTGCGTATAACCCGAACGGGTAGTAAGATGCGGTGCTAATAATAATAAATAATAATATTACATTGAGCAGCACTTTGTATCAAAATGTGCTAATCTATGTGCAGGAGAAGAAGTTCAGGTTGCAGAATAAAATGGTTGAGCTGAAGGACAAGGGAAAGAGAGTGATGGAGAACATTGGGGAGAAGAAAGTGGATATGATCCAGAAGTGGGAGGAGAAGTCTCGAGATTTCATTGATGCGTTCCTGCTGCTCTTTGGGCGAGAGGGCCGCTTGGTGAGTGTCACAAAAATCTACTCTTTGAAATAGAAAAAAAAAAATCACCACTTCAAGATCTTCGAGAGGTAGATGTTATAGTAGATTTGCAGTAGGAAGGTAGATTTAGAAAATACAAAAAATTTGTTTGTAGGCAACATTTAAAAAATATAGCTATATTGTTATTTTAGCATAATTGATATTAATCGTCAAAAGTGAATATTTTAATGTTAGTGAATTCATAATAACAAAAAATGTTAATATACATATATATATTTTAACTAATGAGTTCACTTCTTATGATTATCAAATTTTCTAAGAGTTGAATCTATAGGTAAAATGAATATTTTAATTTGTAAAATAGTGGATTGATCCTACAATTAAACTATTCCATATAAACAGAGAATGAGTAAGTAGAATTTTAATGAACTGCATCAGCACTTGCTAGAGAGCATTTGAAAGAAACTACTTTATGAAATCCCAGAAAAAATCGATAGGGATCTAACTTCAGGTTCATAGTCAAGCTATATTGAGCATTGTTGTCTTTCTTGCAGTCTCACATCTGGAACGAGAGCAAAGGTCGTCTGATGCAGGCCTTGTCCCCACCATCAAGCCCTGGGAGGGATGGCAGTCCCACCTCATCTACAAGCTACGATAGAGATGAGGCGGAAAGGTATGCTATACTTTGTGTCGTAGGTTGGGAGACAGTTGTGGAACATAAATACCATATTTACTTTACTATTTGATTAAATTTTATCCTGTCATTTAAAACTAAACCCTTGTCTTAAATACATATTTAATATTTGAAGCGAGATTTCATTACATATAAACCAATATAGCACAGAAGAAACAAGATGAGTCATAAGTCAAGAATTTTTGCTTTGAATGGTGACTCATGGTTTATCATTGTAACAAGAGAAGTAATCTGAGATGTGTCTAGTAAAACGAATTAAAGTTTCTGACAAGTGTGTCATAAAACTATATAATTAATTATTGGTGATAAATATATTATTTTTCATTATTTCTTATCAATCCTCTTTTTTTTTAACACTATAACTATTATAGAAAATACACCTCCATAACCATTCTTAGTGCATCCAGTCGAGATCCAAACCTTGATCTTATTGTCACCATTAACTCACTCTCTTGGCTTGAAACTGAATAAGGAACAGCCTCTTTTTACTCTAGCATGAGTTAAATTCAAAAAACATGTTTTTGAAATACTGGATACTTTTGTTTAGCGTTTTAGTTTCAATTTAATCAAAAAAATTTAGGTCAAGAATGTTGTTTAGGATTTGGATTAAAGCTAAGTTTAATCTAGTAATTTACTATAGTAAATAAAAAACAGACCAATAAAAACAAAACATTCGGGTGATTAAACCAAATAATAATTGTTGTAGACACAAGTTGAACATGGATAAATCCTCTTTTGTATATTTGAAATTGGCAATCTGTCGCTGGTGTTTTAAGTTTTGAGGTAGCTAGGAGTAAAATAAACCTGTGGCACCCTCATAGAAGGAAGTTTGATCTTTTTATAAAACAGGGTACTCTGCCGAAAGTGGTACTCCTAACTTCCTAGCCCCCTGGAAACTTATTTTATCTAAACCTAAGAATTGGCAGGTGTCTTCAAGCAGCCACCTTCAGTTCCCATTCTCACTTTTTATGTTTTATGAAGAGGGAAGGGACAGGTGGGGGCTGGCAGCTACCATTCTTCATATGTATGCCCCCAATATTGGGTCTGATATCAGTACACTCCTTCCAATGTAAGTTATAATTTTGTTGCAGCCCTCCTCCAAAAACTGGTCGCTACGACTTCTCACCTATTCCTGCAAATAATCTCAGAGATAACAATATCTTGAACAATGACTACTCTGATGATGATAATGATGAAGACGACGAAAGACAGTCCAAATAAATACACTGTGATAGCTCGTGAGAGAAAATGACTGATACATTACCAATCGGTCACCTTTTGCATATTTTGCAGTTACTATTTTTTTTTTCTTCTTTGATATTGTATATAGTTAAATCTATATATTGAGCTGTGCTAAATCCAATTTGATAGATTTGCAACTCATTTGCTTTGGAAATATTTATCATACAAAACATTAAAATCAATGAGAAAAAATAAAAAATGTTTTTAATAATGTAGTAGTTGAAAGTTAGTGGGTAGTTTAAATAATACTCAAAACCAGGCACATCTAAAACATTTGTGAATGATTATTTATTTTAATATATCATTTGCATTGATAACATTGTACATAGTCAAACTTCCCTAACTCAAATTTTCAAGATATAAAGGGATGTGGGGGAAAACTATTTGATAATTTAATACAGCCCTTTGGCACTATTTTTCCTTGTTATGATTATAATGTGTGTGCTATTTTGAAAATTATAGTAGTACAAAAGTTTAACCAAATCTAACAAAGAAACATGTTATACTATGTGGTACAACAATACATAAATACCATATTATATAATCTCATTATTTGTTCATTGATGTTGATTAGTCAACCACACTACAGCGGTGGCTAGATTTTGAAAACTAAGAGCACTATTTCATCCTGACTCAATAAACTGATGAAAATAATCTAACCTCGGCTTTAGTGCTTGAAACATCATATGAAAAGCAGTATTTTACTTGGGAATTAACTTTAATCTTAATTCAATGAAAATTTTGACTTAGTTGGGTCAAGGAAGTTTGACTCTGATTACATCAGTTTTTAGCTATGTATATTTTATGTAGCACACAGATTCAAAAGAGATTATGTAAATTATGTATAAATTTACCGTTAACCATCTAAAGTTGAGGAAGAAAATCTCTTTTGACTATTTAAATTATAAAGTTTACTTAATATGTTGCCATGTTTTTTTTTAATTCTTAATTTTAAAAGATTTATTATATTTTTACTATTTGTATTTATTTATTGTACAGGATCATCAATTGAATTTGCATTTTGTTACAGTTTGTCTCTTAACACTGCTATTGCAATTTTTTGTTTTCTTCATATTTCAAGGAGACTATTAAATAAAAGAAGTTATAGTAAGATTTTATTTTTATTTTATAAAACTTGTCATAACCAACATATTGACTAGAAGTGAGGATTGAAAGTTTATCCCAATATAATTTTAAAACTGAGTGAATTTTGAAGTGTCATCAGTTACTTGCAAAGATAAATAGTAACTTTGGCCACTTTACTATTTTTATTGTTGTGCAATGTTAACAGTATAAGACCCACTTTGATGTGTGCATGGTTTAAGGCTACACTCTCACAATAGATTGCCGATGAAGGGTAGATCATAGTTCAATCGCCATTCGGGTTAAACTGTCAAATTTCATTCTGGAGGAAAAATAACTTTAGATTTCTAGGCAAAATCTATCTACAAATTAAAGATACTACCATCAGAACAAGTACATAAATGCGGATACACTTCCTATTAATATAACCTTCATAACCCCTATAACCATTAGAATAATTAGTTCATAAACCCGAACAGGTAATAAAATGTGGTGCAAAAAAAAAGAGGTAAGAATGAATTATATATGCCAATTTTGAGTTAAGCCCATTGAATCCAATTCTAGGATTAATTTTGATTCAAATCTAATATTTGGATTTGAATTCAAAATTTTGAAGGTTCACAGAGGCTTTATTATTAAATCATTAGTTTTTCTAGACATCTAGTCAGTATGTTTTTTATATACAGTGTTATTGCAACAGTAAATAAAATCAGTTGTTGACAGTCAACCTTGCAGTCCAACCAAGATCAACAGTTTACTCTCCAAAGCTGAAGAATCTTTCTTTGGTAGAGAAAGATCTTTAAATGTGTTTTTGTTTATTATCTAAATACTTTCTAGTTCAATACCAATCGGCTAAGTGTACTAGCTACCCTTTCTAATTTTTTAACAGCACATATTACTTGTTCCGGTTATACACCTATGTACTAGTTACACCAATCTGTTAGGGATTTGGTAGGTTTAATTTGGAGAGTGTGCACCCACAATTGCATGGAGGGAGCGTGGAAACCATTTAGGAAAAAACAATCTCAGTACACCCGACCAGGATCAAGCCTCAATCTTGCCGTCATTGGCAGTCTAGTCTATTGCAAGAGTAGCGCCTTATATCACGCGACCACTGAAGTGGCTACTTCCT
This sequence comes from Timema douglasi, assembly GCA_901482245.1. Classification (NCBI taxonomy): domain Eukaryota; kingdom Metazoa; phylum Arthropoda; class Insecta; order Phasmatodea; family Timematidae; genus Timema; species Timema douglasi. Next base: position 50,294 of record CABEEJ010004017.1, read on the forward strand.
AATTTAAATAATGATTTAGTCTAGTTCTCTCTCCCAAATAATCTTAACTCATTTTATAGCTTATGGCAGGTGTTTAGTAGCAGATAAATACACACAAATATTTCCCATATAATATTTTCCCTTTATATAAAACAATAGAAAAAATGTGAACTTTGATTTAACTTCACAGTTTTACATTTTTATGACCAACAACTTCATGACAGGTAGAAGTTAGGCACAGTATTATTAAATATTTTGCGTGTGATCTACACCAATTTCCTTGTGAAAGAGAGAAATACTTATTTATCTAATTAATAAATTCATTTAAACTTGAAACAAATACCAACACATTTCTAAGCCACCGCAAAAGGGCTTGTTTTCCATTACTATAACATTACCCTTCCTCTCACCCCAGCTGGGCTTTCTCCAGTTAGCTAACTTGTGTGTTCATTTTTTTTTTGTACTGTCTCTTACTCGCCATCTGGACTAGATGTATATTATTACTACTTAAAATGTTTGATTAAGGAAATTAGAATTTAGAAGCAATGTACTTTGCTTGGAGGTAGTGGGAAACCATCTAAGAAAAAACCTTAAACACGCATGACTAGGATTCAAGCACCGTCATTGCCAAACCAGAGTAGAAGAGATTAATGTCTAGTCTGTATGTCCACAGCTACTATTTACCTATTAATATTGTCGCTCGTAGCTGGCTTAGTTGCCTGCTCAAGACAGAGTGTGAATTGTCGTTCTTTCCTGAAGGTTTAGAGTAGAAAGTGGATGTCCAGGTCTTAAACTTCACTTTCTTTTCATTTTCTACTAGTCTAGCCCTTATGAACCAGCTAAGGTTTGGAGAAGGCACGTTGAGGGGGATATATTCCTTACAGCGGGAGAAGTGGCAGATTCAGTAGGTGGTCCCGGAGTAAGTTCAATGTGCTGATCGACGAAACAAGAAGTCATACTTCGCCATGGGCAGAGAGGGGTACAGGAGGTGAGGTGTTGGAACTAAGAAACATGAGTTTATGCTTTGTGCTGCAGTTGATTCTTGAAGGGATCTCATGTTTAGCTTTCTGGGGGTCTGAAGAAGGCAGGAATGAGTTGTGTGGGTGAAGAGAGATTGGGATGAATTGAAACTTTTGGATTCGTATAAGGTTGGTGATGCATCTGACATTCAGGGGTGGGGGGAGATACTGAGCGGCTCCGATTCCTTTATAGTCTTCTCTCTTGCCACAAGGTCTTCACGAGAAGGGGCTGTTGGAGAGATTCATAGGTAGGGAGAGTGATAAGAGTGAGCAACTTGGATTTTTCTTAGGCTCTGGGGGAAATGGTCGTGGGTTGAGAAGCCTGGATGTTTCTTATTAATGAAGATGAAAAGTTTTTCAATTATATCAGTTTAGAATAATCTATTTTAGTAGGGTGCCATAATGCAAGACGTGCTTGTACTGCACAAATAAACTTATTTATATTGAAGACAGCAACCATTTTAAGGGTGTTGAAAAAATTGAAATCTTTAAAATGCAATCCTAAGTGATCAATTATGATAAGTGTGGAGTTAAATAACCTGTCTTTATAAATGAGTACTAAACTATCAATAGAAAGTTACTCTAGTAAGCTTAAATATATATTTTTAATATGGACTAAAATGTATTTTAAGTATCTGGATGTAATATCAGAGAAGATTAAAATCTAGGCCTAGATGACATTTTTCGGTGACAGTAGAGCTGAGGTTCAAATCTTGTTCAGATTAATTGAGGGAGCGGGTCCTAGCTTTAGATTAAATTGTTAAATAGCCTGTGTGTTAAAACTTAGGCACTAAATATTTATCAGCTATCAGCATATATGAGCCTGATCATATATTGTCCCGCAATGGTCAGATGATTCCTTAGAAAAAAGTGTCTCGTCATTTCTCTAATGTGAAATATATTTTAAAGTAAATAAATTATTACTGAATATATATAATTAGCCAAGCAAGGATTTATATTTGCCATCTTTATGGCGATGGTTTAAAGCGGCATAGAAAAGATATAGTCTAGTGATACTTTTTTATCTGGTAACGGTGATATACACATCTTCTATAATGTTGGCCAAATTTGGTTTTTATTTTGGACTTGCAGTATGTGAACGTGAATATGGTATCATTATTTCTATGATCTATATCAAGGGTCAGGAAATCGTTGCTCCTAGCCAGAAGAATTGCAGCTCCTTAAATATACAATATGAGCTGTTCTTGTATATTATATTTTCCTACCAGTTTCAAGGTGACATTCATAGCTATTACAACTGTTACAGCTCTGTGCATAACATTGGACTTAGATCCTTAGAATCATCCAAACAAAATCAGTATTTGAGATAATACACATACATAAGCGCTATCTTTATATTTAGATAACTAAAATAGATGGCATATTGAGCTAATTTAAATTTTATGGTTTAATTGTATGGACATATTTATTCAAATGTAAGTTATAAAACAAAAAATGGCACAGTGGAACATTATTAGAAGATGCCTAATATGCAGAGATGAACCATACAAATCTAAATCAAGAAGCACTGGGCTTAGAACTAATTCCTGAAATATTGCTTATTAAACTCCAACATTATCAATGTTCGATTTAAGATAAAAATCATACACTGAAACTAATGAGTACTAAACAGTAATAAGTACCAAAATAACACCTAAATAATTATAAATTTAATCAGGGCTGTGGAGTCGAAGTCTGAAGCAATTTTGGGTGGAGTCTGAGTGGGTAGAAAGGTGCAGACTCCAACTTAAAAAAAGCTTATAATAGTGTCAAACTCGATTCTTACTAGTATAGACATAATCAAGGATCTATCTTAACATCACGATTCTTAACTACCAAAACTTTGGTGGCATACAAACAGAGAACATACAGAAATGGGTAATTTTCAATTATTATTATTAGTTTTAATTTACTATATGTATAGATGAATGCATATTTACTCTCATAGGAATTTAGTAAATTTACTTATCCATAAATTGTAATCAAATATATTTTAAGTTCAATAATTTTATGATCCACGTGTTGGTGTTTGATATGTCTTGTACTACCATGTTAGTACTTAGCATTTTAATGTTTATTAATTAGTTATGATTTTAATGAAGTCAAATGATTTTACTATAATACATTTTTTTTATTATGAATTAATATAAAAATGTTTTGACTGGAGCAACACAGTCCAAACATTTATTTTAATTTTCTACACATGATGATATAAGCTATTTTCTAATGTTTGTCATGGGCATACTGCCCATTATAATTTATATTTTAAAAGCTTAACATCTAATGCCAATATGTCCATGACAGATATTAAAAAATTAGTAATATAACTACTATATATAGAAAATTAAACCAAATGTTTCGACTGGAACAATATTTTAATTATTTTAGCCAAAATAGAAATTAAATAACAAAACAGGAAAAACACTGATCTTAACAGTCACGCTCAACCTTTCATTCCAACTTAAACATAGTAGACCTTGAACCACAAAATCCAAATAATGAAAATATATCTGAGCCAAAATGAAATGATCAAAACTAGCTACTTATAATTTTCACAAATATTTTAAATTTTTTGTTGTTGAATATTGGTCAAGTTGTTAATCAACTGTGACAATAGTGTAGGCCTAAATGTGTTTGGTTTTTGTCCATTTAACATTCAACTGTGTTAATTACTAAGTGTAATCCTATACGTGTCTTTTCAAGAATTTGAGTGATAACTTACTTTAAGGTAAACAAAAGGAAGGAAAATAAAAAAGCACAATGAAAAGAAGGAAAATTGCAAGAAGCTGTAAAAAATGGCCCCACCAGATATGAGGAAGCTAAAAGAAAGGCGAGAAAGAGATACTATTAACGTAAGAAGGCAGGAAAAATTAAATGAGCATAAGCAAAGGGCCACAGGGAAAAAATGGAGACAACAAAGTAAACAGTCATATGATTCTAAGAAGTGGAGACAAAATCAAGAAAAGTTATTACAAGATTATACCCTTTCTTTAAGTCCTGTTTCAGACCATGCCGGGTGGAGTGACACATTACAGTCAAGTAGAACTGCTAATGTGTTAAAGAAAAGTAAAAGAAATATTTGTTACTTAAAAAGGAACATAAAAATAAAAATTCTGGAAGAGAAACTCAAAGGCAGAAAATAAAGCAAGCAAATACAGCAAGAAGCTTCAAAGGTTTGAGAAAACTAGAGAAGAAACTCGAAGGAAGAAAGAAAACTAAGCTGAAGGGACAAGTTGTTACTCGCCAAGTAAGAACAAAATTGCTCTTCAGTGAGGTGATTGATTTCCTCTCATTTGAATCAGAACAATCAAAAGACTGTTCAAGAGAAAAGAAAGTTTGTGGACACTGTTTCTGGGAAGATAATAATGAAATATATATATCTTAAATACCTCAAATTATTATCTTATAGAAGAATGTTGAGTTCAAAAGGGAGCCTGCATAAAAGGAAAGCAAGAAAAGTACTTGAAAACACTACAATTTTAGTTATAACATTTTTGGAAAACAAAAGAGCTATCTTAATGATATTCTTGAAAATTTACACAAGAGGTTTCCATCTTCTCACCCCCAAATCGACATCAGTTAACATTACTTTTTGCAAAATACGGCCTTTTTGGATTCTGACACCAAATGCTAGAAATAGCGACACTTGCCTTTGCTCAATTCATGCAAATATAAGTTTTGTTGTTTCCAAATTAAAACAACTAGACATCATAAAAGAATCAACACTCCAGGACATTCTTAAACATCTGTGTTGTGAACGTGATCAGTTTGAAGAGAGATGCCTTGATAGGTCTTGTAACAAACTTAAAAATAAAGATTTCGAGAGAAAAAAAAATTGAAAACAATGACAGGTCAATGTACCAAGAGTGGGTATACAAAAAGATTTAAAACTGTGATTCAAGGAAAAGAAAGATTATGCCAAAATTCACATTTAGAATGAGTACACATGAATGAGTACACAGTAAAATGTTTGTGAAAATTTGGCGGTAAATTAGTGTTGATTGGCAAGGTGAGGAAATTAGTTACCGTTGCCAGCCACAACACCTAAAGCTGATTAAATTTTGAAGAGATGTGCTGGAAAAGGGGCAAATATAGATCAAGCTATACACTGGGGCAGTACTGACCTAATGATTCAGCACTTGAACTGAAAACATTTCTTGTGGACATGGCCAACCCTGAATTGATGCTAAGCGAAGGTCAGTGGACACAAGTGGCAGAATTGGAAGAGTTGATTTGTCACCCGTTTACAGTGACTAGACAATTTCAAGCTGAAGAATTAACTCCAGGCATTTTCTTGTATGCGTGGAAGAACCTGATATTTTGTCTATCCCAAAGAGGAGGGTTTATTGCAGATGGTATTGGTGCTTCAATGAAACAAAGAGAGGTACTACTATTAGAAAACAAGATTCTTTTGGCAGCTGTGTATGTAGACCCAATGCACCTAATTCTGCTCTTAACTAAAGGGAATGCAGCTCTGTTTGAGGTATCAGTTAGGATGAATGGCTTACAGGAATGTAAGGAGGAGGAAGAAGTAGTTTATGTTTACATAGTTTCAGCCTCATCAACTGAGGATGAATTTGATTTCAAGAAACATTTGGATCACATGGAGCATGCGAAGCATTGCGTTTCCGCATAGAAAAGGATTCCTCCAGACCTACAGAGAAAAAAATTATCTAAATTTCAAATAAATTTCTAACTTACACTTAAAGAAGTAGACAAAATTGATCATTTATCAAAACTAACTGTGCAAGAAGCCATCTTCTTGTATCCTGACATTGTCAGAAATGTTGCCCTATTGGTTACTGCTTTGCCACTGACTCGTTAGTGTTGAGAGGTTGTTCTTTGATCTCAGAATTATTAAATCAGACTTGAGGGCATCCATGAAAGAGGATTTGACTGACTAATTCTTTTTTCTGAAAACAAATTCTTCCTATATTTGTTGAAAATATTAGGCGTATAAAATTGTATTAAAAATCTTTGTCTGGGTGCTTTATCAAATAAATACTGTACATTAATTAAAGTAAAACTTTTGATAATTAATTATAAAGGTAGAGGACAGCTGATATAATTATAATGTTCTGCTAGCCTTAATTTTCTATGTTCTTTAGTTTCAAACCATGAACTATGTTGTTCTAAACTTTTTTTTAATTTGATACTTTCATAGGAATTTAGTTCTTTTGTTCAGAAATTGTAGTAAAATAGATATATTGTTTTTATGGTCTATCAAACAAGTCACCTGATGAAAGTGTTGGAGAAATGCACTGCGCTACCATTTTAGTATTTTAATGTATATCCAATAGTTATAGCAAATTTACTATGCTAAAATTATTTAGATTAGTATTTTTTATTACGTATTATTAATATAAATTTGCCATTAATAAAGGAGTAGGGAGTCGGTGTCAGAGTTGGACAGTAGAAAAAGTAGAGGAGTCTGAGTTGAAGGTTTAGCCTACAGACCCTACAACCCTGATTATAATAAACATTAATTACCATAGTAGCTATGTTTGTCATTTTTTTAAGATACATAAACAATATTTATGTCATGATTTTAATATACAATAAATACATCATTAAAGTAATAAATACAAACAAGGTTCAATCACTTTATAATCAATAAGAATATTTTACTAAGTCACAGTAAATATTAAGTGTCCAAACAAGGGCTGTATTTTCCTATGGGCCACACTAGGTCAATATAGTGGGGGTTAAAGGGGGTGTAGAATTTTTGGTATCAAAAATCTCTGCTTACACAAAACAAGTAGGCTTGCATTAAAAATAATACAAGTGCTGATAAATAAGAATTAGAAAAATAAGTTGCCGTACTATATTGATTGCTAACAGAATTAAATTTAAAAAATTATCATATAATATACTTTTTTCTATTAAATTGCCTCTAAAAACGTATTCTTAACTTTATTGTAAATTATTATTATTATTATTATTAGCACCGCGTCTTACTACCCGTTCGGGTTATACGCACTTACGCTAATGTGTAATGGTAGGGTGATTATGAGATGAAATGGAGGACCTACAGTTTAACGTGGAATCCGAACCACGGTGGAGACCTGGCATTCCCCACATTCACAAGATGTCTTGTCAGAGGTGAAGGAAGGGTTTGGTAATCAGATAAATCT
>CABEEJ010004017.1:61326-71550 GCA_901482245.1 Timema douglasi
CTAGAAAGCAGCCCACTATTGCCTTGAGTACCTGTGAGGCAGAATTCATTTCACTTGCCAATGCCTGTACTGATGTCCTGTGGCTACGCAGTCTACTACTGGAGCTGGGAATCAACCCCGGAGTGCCCATCGTATATGAGGACAACCAGCCTGCCATCAAGTGTCTCGAGAAGTGGGAACACAAAAGATTGAAACATATGGATGTGAAATATAATTTTGTACGGGAGTTAGTGCGTGATAAAGTTCTAAAGATTGAATATGTTCAAAGTGAATTTCAAATTGCTGACATTTTAACCAAAAGCTTAAATGTTACTAAGTTTAAACAACTATGTAAGTGGTTGGGATTGAATGCATCATAGATTATGTTTTCCTCCATGTTCCCAACATTTACCTCCTTCACACCCTTGTTTCGTGCACCCTCTGTTAGGATTCATCCATGTTTAACACATTTGCCTCCTATCAGTGCACATTTAAAGCATGTTAAATTGAGGCGAAGTGTTGGTATAGCAATTTAACATTTATTTATTTATTATTAATACTGGTACATTTTTTGTGCATAAGTTGGTAGTTCTGTTTAAAGTATGTTCTTGCCTGTTGATGTATTTAGTGTTTAGTTCTTTTTAATACCTCGGTTAATAAACTACTTTATCAATCCTGTAATGTTTTGATGTTCATACTTCAGAGTAAACTTTATTAAAACCTGTGGTGGCACGTTTTCAAGATTAGCAAACATTGCTGATCTAAGAAAGTAGTGAACAATTTACATAACCAAAATATTATTAAAAGTTTTGTATTCACAACAAATACGGTGCAGACATGATTTCACCTCGCCTTCAACTTGGATATTGAAAGCAAACACCGGCTTTTTCACAACAGTCCAGTAAATATAAGGGGGTGAGATGTTATAATTATTCATCAAGGAAAACAACATAGTGTTTACAGGAAATAAACACTGGCTCCCCAATCACTACTTCAAGAATGGTCAAGGTATAGAGAATTCTTGTCTGCAAAAGTGTGTTAAGCAAGGTAATGTGTCAAGGTCAAACCTGTGGAGAGTATAAGATTGAAAAGTGGGTATTAAATAAAACCATCCTTGTAAAGGAAAAAATCAAATAGGTAACAGTTCTAAACTGACTGTTTGAAATACATTTAAAATGTTTAAAGAGTAAGATCAAAAGAAAATAATTACAGTTATATAAAAATGTAACAATAAATATTTTATTAAGGATTAAGGCAATTTACATTTAAGAAATGAATAAATAATTACAAACGGCTATAGAGAAATGTAATAATAAATATAAGTTTAATTTAGGCTCATTTATTTATTATTTTGTTGGCTTATCATGGTTATAATAGTAAAAATATAAATGATAAAGTTGACAAATACCAATTAAAAACCTTCCCCACCAAACCCGCTTGAGCTCACCCTACTTCACAATCCTGCATTCGCTACTGCTTCTTGGTAGAAAATAAATAATACATTTTAATGCTCATTTAATTTTTTTGCAATAATTTACATGTAGCCTTCTCATCGCATTATTGAGTAACCTAGGCCTACAATTTATTTATATATTTTGTATTTTTGAAACTGTACATGAAAAAAGCATGTTATTTCAACATAAAAGTCTTTGTATATAAAAAAAATGAGCAAGTAAAATATCTATTAATGGCAAAAAGCCTATAAAAGAAACCATAATTAAGTATTTAAATACTTTGTACATGAATTTCTAAGATAAACAATTTATATATATGAGTGGTCAAACCCCGAATGTATAAACATTGTTTCTTGATCTACTAAGTCAATAGTTAGGCCATCAAGCATGGGCACACTTGGTTTGGGGATTCTTTGATCAGTATTAGATCTGATCCACTTTGTTGTGTGGAGTGTTTCTTGTTCCTGTTTTCGTTTACTACTTATTTCTTTTGGTTGTAGTGTGATCTCTTCTGTGAGCCCAGCATTTTGAAACAAATAGAGCAAACCGTCTAAACCCTGTTCTATACTTCTAGCATCGTTTTCTTGGAGTTGACATGTCTCTAGATAACTGACAAAAAGTTCTGTTTTTTGTTTGATTCTATCAAAAGTATTCACAACATTGGTTGAAATGTTAGTGCAAACGTCAGTCTTTTGTGCTCTTAATTCAGGGTTCAGTTCTATAATTGTTACATTATTTGATGTGTCAGAGAGGTAGTGCATACACGCGTGTATGTGCTTGCACAAATTCATTTTTAAAATATTGTCTATACAAGTGCAGTTATACATGTGTATACATACTTTGCAGTGACTACACCTTAATTTACAAGAGCCGTCACAAATTGTGTTTTGCTTTGAGACAATGTATTGTGTGCATGATTCAGACAAAGATTGTACTTTCCATGAGCCTTCTTTGGTTGATGTAATTATGTCAGTTCCATCAGTCATACCATTACAATCAGCACTATCAATGGCTTTTATTGTATCGTTTGCTACATTTCTTTCCAGTTTTATTAACCGCTCAAAAATTTTGTCTCTAGTTAGCTTCATTAGTATAGAAATACATTTGTCTAACCTTTTATTTCTTTGCCCTTCTAAAGTAATGCATTTGATTATTTTGTGAAGTGATTCTAAATAAATATTTGTATTAATATCCACACCCTCTCGGTAGCATTGAGCCCAAACTTGTGGCCTATTGACATAGTTTTCATGAAACCACCAAAAAAACTCTCTCGTATCACTATCTTCTTCTAATTCTTTCAATACAATTTTCATTAGTTTTTCAAACATTTCTTTGCTAGGTTCTTGAAGAACACTTCTCAACATTTGACACACCAAGATTTTTTTTTCCTTATTTGGCACCTTTGATTTTATATTAGCCTGCCAATATTTATCCACGTGCCACGTTGAGAGGAGGACTTGTTTCGCACTTCCCATGACATTATCCCAAGCATCGTATAATGCCTCATTGTCATCAGACATAAATATTTCTGCTTTAATTTGCATTCGCAGTTTGTCTTTCAATAGTTCAAAAAAAAATGTCCACATGAGACAATCTTTCCGGTTGGAAACACAAAACGCAGTGGGGAATCCAGAACCAAACTCATCCACTGTCATAATAGTAGTCAATGTGAAATCATAGGCATTTGTCGGTTGTGTACAATCAACACAAATTTTGTGAGTGCCAAACTTCTCAAGCATGTTCTTTTGGAAACTTGTCATTATCACAAGACAAAAATCATCAACTGAAAGAATGTTATTCATGTCACATGTCCCCCGAGCCTTGTAAAACACTACTGGATTTTCCTCTTTACTTAAAGAAGTCATACCATCCACCCACACATCAACATTTGTAGCATCACCAGTGTTCTGCTTCTCTGTGTGGAGGGAAAATTCTCTACAAATATTTTCAAGGTCTTTCTTAGTGATCATGTGTATCCTTTGGAAATTTTCTTCAGTTGCACTAACACATATCTTATCAAGTATGTGTTGTAAAGTGATACCTGATTCAACGAGACCTGAAAAATTAAACAAATGCATTAAGACCTTGTTAGTAGACAAGTTGCCAATAGAAGGATTGTTTGCTGATGGCTGGGCTCATTTCTTAACGACTTTACAGTTGTGATGGTTGAGTGGGGAGCATAGCCTTAAGAAAGACAATGGAGGGTAGTTGAAGGGGATTGGTCCCAGAGGAATTTTTGGAATAGACAAAAATGAAAAGGGTGACAAACTCTGTGATATTAATAGGAAGCCCACTTTTGACCATCAACAATGAATTAAAGTAGTTCAACTTTGGCATTGTAGAAATATATTTGATTTAATGATTAAAAAGATAGGAAAACTTTTAATAATACTTCAGTATGGATCACTGTATAGTTTCTCTTTAGATTATTGACTAAAATTTAGAGTATAAACTATAAATACAATAATATTATTTGTATTCATGCCATTGTGGCAACATGAGTTTACAGTTTTCAAATAACAGGCTTCTTATAAAAGATAAACTATAGCTTTTATGACAACCTGAACGAGAAGGTTCATGACCTACCCGTAGTCAGCTGCAGTTTTTAAAGCTAAGTCGCTCCTTTGGTTTTTGTATATTCTAAGAATTGGGTATTTCCAACAGAGCATTTAAGAATGTTTTCAAGTTGTCACAGTAAAATATGTGTTTTGTATAATATCTGTGTAGTACACTTGTAACACAAATGACCAATTGTATGGGAATACGAATTTATTAAAATCTTGTTTTTTTGCTCATTAAAGCTGTAATCTCTTAATATCTGTGCTTGTTATAACAAAGTTTGACCATAATTCTAATTCAAAATTTGAAACCAAAGTATTCATTTATTTACAAATTTTAAATTAAACTTTATTTAGTCCCACTTTAATGTTTATTAGCAATTTACATAAAATGGAACAAACTTAAAAACCAGAACATTAATTTATCTCTTTAAATGCATAAAATGGTGTCTAGTCAATCTTGAAAACAAAATTCCTTAAGAATTACTTGTACAAACCTGTGTCTGAATATTTAGAACATACTACATTTTCAATTGTGCATGCTTCAAATCACCAATATTAACTATAATTGGCGCGTTTATTTAAAAAAAGATTATTATATAGAAGGAAAAATTCTATTTATTATATTTATCCAAATAACTCCAAAAAGGAATATGGCTACTGGGGAGTGGAGGAGGTTACATAATGAGTTACATTCCCTGTAATCATTACAAGACATTGTTAGAATAATAACATGTCGTAGATTATGGTAAACAGGACATGCAGCACATTTGGGAAATTCAAGAACCTTATTCAAGGTAATAACTGGCAAATCCCATGGGGAGAGACCATTGGGACGATGCAAATGGCAGGATAACATTATAATGAACCTGAAAGTATTTTGAGTTCCTAATGCAATAGAGAAGCATTTCCCAGATGGTGGTTCACGACCCAGCAATAGGCCACAAAAGCAAAATACAAGGTTGCCTGAAAAAAAATTTATTGAAAAACTAAGTATTAAAGATTTTGGGTTTTTGTTTTTTCACAAAACTCTACAATATAGTAGATGATGTTGAATCAGGATTATTGAATAAATAATTAAATTAATTGATATTCTGAAAAGTGAAAAATGACACCTGGACACAGGAATCGAACCCAGGACTTTTACCTTAGTACGCCAATGCTCTAACTACTGAGCTATCTAAGAATCGTTCTGTACCCAGGGTCATTCTTCGCTAATATTTTAAGGCAGAGTATATAATATAATAATTAAAATACTGGGGTCCTCATGAACTGGCATTGAGACAGACGCGCCCAACTTTTGTACAAGTAATGTCAAGTTTAATTCAAAACCTGTATTCTTTTATTCTTACTGTTTGTAGAGTTGTTTAGTGATTTTGTAATCCTAGTATTTTTCAAAATTAGGAAAACTTAAAAGAATTAAATTTAATATGCTGACACAGGAGGAGAAAAAATCATTACTGGTAACCTTTAAACTGGCCCCACCAAAAAGAAAGTGAGTTCTAATATATATTATATATATTTTTTTTTTATAAAAATAAGGTACTACTACTAAAATTAGTTATCTTTAGGTACTTTTGATTGTGTCAATTTAAAAAAAATTAATGCGTCCCTTCCAGTATTTTTTGTTTTCAATGTTGACCTAAGATCAAACAAGTTTGACACCCCTGTACTAGAGTAATACAAATCAAAACCATACCAGCAATTCGAATGCGATCTTCTTTAGTCAACATCACTCGCTCCAATGTGGAGCTATGACCACAGTGAGTTTTGTAGTAGGTCACATTTATATTTTGGCCATCATGAATCATCTCGATGAATGAGGAACATCCTGACCCTATTTTGTTTGATCCTTGGCTCTTGAATTTGTGCTTTCGTTGTTCTCCAACTTTATCAACATATGTGCCTTGTCTATGGCATCTGTACACATGAATGTACACAATTATATATTTTCAATGAGAAATGTTTGATTTTAAAGTTATAAAAGATTTACAAAAGCCACTTTCAACCAGTGTAAAGAGAAAATAAAGGTAGCCACTTGGAGAAATTTGATTATGTCATTGCTTACCTCACTCAGTACAAAGCAGTTATATTTTAATATGAAGGCAGCCAAACATACATGTTTTTTTTAATAAGTAAAGTTATGATATTAATTGGACGTTAGTGTAGACTTTAAAGTTAATTTATTGTTTAAAGTTCCAAAATTAGATCTAATTTCTAACAATTTAGTTTATATTCCATATAGCTTTGTGTATGTAACGCTATAGTTTGTGTACTGAATGATATCACAAGCTTATCCAAGTAGATGTATTTTTCCAACTGGCACTACCTTCTATTCTCTATATATTGATCTCAACTTCCCAAGATGTTCAATTTGATCAAGTCATACCAGATAAGTTAGTAAACCTGCAAGTTACATCAAACCTGACCAGCTGAAGGTGGTTAAGAGTGTAACGTGATTCTTAAAAAGACAACTCAATGTTTATTTTGAAACTATACAATGTAGGACTAAAGGCCTATAAATATTTTAATCTTAACTCATAAAAGAGTTGTTTGGAATAGTAGACAAAGGTAAAACTTTACTTCAGTTTGTTCATGAAATAAATTGGTCTGAAACACGTCAAAATCGCTAAACCAAAAGAATAGGTACAATAGCTACAATATTCCTTGCATATAATTTTGACTCACTTTAAGTGGTATTCTTATTGTATATTGAGATTTTCCTACTTATCAGCACTATGGTTAACTTAACCTAAATCTGGAACATTGTTTTGTAAAAGGTGGATTTTGTCACTTGATACAAAATTGAATGTTCAATTTTTTTCTCAAAAATACTTGGCTAAATAATATTACTATTCCACTATAAGTTTTCTGCATTCTCTATTGATTTATTTTACTCCTAATAGTTGAAGTGACTAAGATCATACAATTGAAATATAAAACAAATAGTTTTTTTTCTCCCCTAAGTGTATTTGGGTCTTCCCTGTACAGTGTGTAGGCTCTACGATGTAATCATTATGATTTTGTTTTATAGAATACTAATACAAGTTCTCGTACCATCCAATAAAACGTAATATTCCTCCAACAATTGTTTAGTATTTTGCAAAATATTCTGACTAGGTGCATACTAAAATCATACCTGAACAATGATTTGAAGAATGATTTAGATTTGTCACCCCTACATTGATAGGCTCCGAAGTTTTTAACATAGCTGGATTTTGTTTCTATTTCCACTTCTGTCTTCCATTTATTAAATTCTGGAGAAGAAAAACTCTTATTTAGTAATACCGAAACACAAAAAATCAGATTTGTAATAATGCATATTAAAGCTTAGTTTTTAGTTCATATGTAGTTCCTTATTGTTGGGTATAGTGGCTAACCTTGATATAGATTATAACGCATATAAACATTTTTTATGTTTTATTACAATGTAGGTTAAGCCTATTTTCTTATTATTACTATGCACTTGAGACAGAGACTTGGATAATACTGATATTTATAAAGTTTTTGTTTTATTACATTGTAGGTTACACCTTATTTCTTATTATTTCTATGCACTTAAGAAGACACACACTTGAATAGTACTGATATTTATAAAATTTCAATCTTTTTATAGTCATTCAATTAAAATAAAATCACTAAAACCACATAACAGGGTGTCTACCTGACTATAGTTTTGAAATACCAGTATATAATAAAGCCAGTATATATGAAAGGTATTCAGAGACAAACAATCCCTATTTCAAAATCATAAATGATATAAAGTTAGGGTAGGCCTAGGCCTGTCATAGTTAAACATTTTTACATCAAGAATCAAGTGTATTGACACATATATTCTAGTACATACTAAGGATGGGACCCTAGGACCTACAAGGAATATTCATGGATTCAAGACTCAAATCATAATAATTTTTTTAAATAGGTACTAAGTTAGAGTTATTTTTTAAAGTTATTAAAATAGTTAAATAGTTTCTTGTGGTTAAAACCAAAATAATGATAGGAAAAACCTAACAACCGATCATTAATTTACCATTTAATGTAAACAAAATCAGAAGTGAAGGAAAAAATCCTAGTTATTGGGAAAGTTAGACACTTATGCTTGCTTACAATATTTTCCAAAAATTCAAATTTTAATTAGGGATTTGATGGCAAAATTAAATTTCAGATTTTAAAAAAGGTGGATCCGAACCATCTATAGTACACGTGAATACACACACACACACACATATTTTTTGAATGACCTATACCACCATTGACCTCGAGGGGTAAAGTGCTCGCCTCAAGGCCCGATGTTTGTGGGTTCAAACCCAACAGAGGCCGAAGGTTTTTTCTGAGCAAGAAAAAAATCATAGCTCAACATCCTTCGGAAGGGAAGTAAAGCTGTCGGTTCCATGTGGCATGTAAAATAACCCTGGAAGATATGTGAAAATACCTCTCCTAGCAACATTGGTAGGTAATTTCACCTCACTCGTAGAACTAAAGTTACAAAGGTACAAGTAATCAGCCTTTGTGGTGCAACTTCAAAGAATGATTACGGCCAGGGAGTTTACTCTACCACAAAAACTAACTATTATCCCCACCACCCTTTGACAGTCGATACTTTCCACAAGTTATATTGTTGATAGTGAATTTGTTTAGTAAATGTATAGTAAAAAAGATAGAGAATCTTCAATGAAAAATAACCCACAAATATTATGTTGATAAAAATTACTTGGAAATAAAGATGATAAAACCCAAAAAACAAAAGATTTTTTTAGAATGTAGACAAAAAGTTAAAATTCATTCAACCACAAAACTTTTTCAATTTTTGCATTTCATGTTCTAACACTTCTGCCTCTTCCTTTGCTTTCTGCACAACTGTTCTTTTTAATTCTAATTTTCTTATTTCTTCAGATGCTTTTTTATTTTTTAACTTAAGTCTACTCTTTTTCTTCTTTTCAAGCGCTTCTTTACTTATTCCTGTTGGATTCCTAATAGTGTGAATAATCTTTATTGCAATTGTTATATTTAGAAGTCCCCCGGCTGCAGTGACTGCATCATCAGTTACACATTGAGCGATAAGGCTGTCCTCATGTAGGTTTTCAACCAGACATTCTTAATTCATAGAAAAACTTCGCTCAATGGTTGCATTGCTATGGAAGAGAACAAGAATTCTTTTAGTGATATATTGTAGTTCATGAGATTAATTTACTCTATAAAAAATACTCATGAAGAACTTATCAAGCTGGTCACCACTTGAAGTGAATTGTTTAAGGTAGTAGTCAATAATTTCTTGCTTTGATACAAAGTCCAAGTAGACTCTTTTTACATCAGCTTGCACGCTAGATAGTTGTTTCTTGTCTAGTAGGACTTCTAATGCACAAGTTATCCTATAGGTCCTAACAGATGGATTGAGCATGACTGCGAGAGAGAGAGAGAGAGACAACTAGCACCCTTGACAATTTTGTAGCAGAGAGGACACTTATGTAAAAGTTGGTAGCAAAGATCAACTAGGAATTTTTGATAATCTCCTCTGAACATAAGTATCTTAATGTCTTTAATTCATTTCAAAGCTGCTGATGCTGTGAGCCCAATATCTTAAGTAGAGAGTGATTTCATGTTGGATTGTTTCTTTAAATCAATAACTAACAATTTTTTGGAAGTATTTGCTGAATTCATTACATCACATTTTACAATTCTGTTCATCAAGTGCTCAAGTAATTTACTCTGATATTCGGTGAGAAATTGCTCCAACTCTAGTGAAGCTGACAGCATGAATCCTAACTTTGATGTAGGAAGTTCATCCTTCACAAAATTGCTTAATGTTTGAAAATTTATCAGATTTTAGAGGATGCTGTTTTAAATATGGCAGCATTGACATAGCTCTCTCTAACGCTCTTGAGTTTTTTATCCATCTAATAGAACAAAACTTCATCGGGAAAAGGGATGATCCTGCTATTCTTTGATGGTCTGCACGACTTGTTGGAAAATCTTTAAATAAATAATAGTGAGTGCAAAAACTGGTTAATAGTCCAACTAGAGTTAGCATGTGCTATTTTGTAAGCGCCATGGACAATGTGTAAAGAACAAGTTCCAAATTCCAGTAACTAAGAATCCTGTGGAGAATCTTCCTTCAAGTTAACTTTTGAGATCACTTAAAAATTTGAGGTTTATATTCCATTCACGATAGGTTTTTACCTGGATGACAGTTCGAAAATCATATGTTTAGGTTTTGGGTTGCCAACACTTGTAAA
>CABEEJ010004018.1:9347-25382 GCA_901482245.1 Timema douglasi
GGGGGGGGGGGTATAAAGTTCATAAACTGTTTTTTTACTTGCCTCCCCCACTCCCCTCTCTGAGTTGTTTGTATGCATCGAATTTCTTTTGGTAGTCAGTTTTACACGAGTGTTAAGGATTTTCATTGAGTAAAATTTCACATTTAGCCCAAAAGTCACACGTATCAGTGCAAGGCTCGAAGTTCTCTTTAAAGAATCGATGATAGGTAGAGTACTTCATTTGAACACTTTTCCCAGTCTTTCCACGACAAAACTCGGCAATCAGGTTGAAAAGTTCCAGGACATTTAGGCAAGGACCATCAGAATATTTTCTTGACTTGATGCAGCACAGTATTGTGTTGTTTTGTGTGGAAGCATTGCCCAAATCCCAAACTTGAGGGGCAATCTTTTTCAGTCTCTTAGAATGCTTTCCCTTCATGTCAGCGAGTACAGGTGATTGTCCTGTACACAACTTGGGCTGGATGGTTCGAGATCTTTATAAAATCAAGTTGAGAAAGTTCTGTCTAAAACTTCTTACAAACTCTGTGTTTAACTTATAGACTCCTCACTTCATATTTCCAATTAAAAACCGTAGGAATATTTTTGGGGTTTTCATTGCGTCCTTTTAGCTCCTCAGGAATCATTACAGTACACCCTTATCAGCCATGGATAGAAAATTGTGAAAAAGAAACTTTTACTGATCCACTGTTATATTATTACAACATTGTTTGTAACAGCATTTATGGACTGGTTGAAACTTCTTCCTCGCAATAACTCGACAGGTAGTAGAAACATATCGCTTACCTGATGCTCTGCTGACGTTAGCTACATTTCTTTTCCACCTAAATTTATCAATACACTTCTTCAAACCTTTTTACTTCTCATCAACAACACTATTACTTTCCTCAGAAACTGATGAATCCAAAATATCACTCGTAATTATTCAAAATCAACAGAAAAAACGGTCAATAAGACAGAGAAAAACAACCAACCTCAAACACAGGAGAAAAACAGCTAATATGACTGAGAAACACAAACAACCTCAAACATAGGAGAAAAACCACAGATGAGTGTTCTATACAAAGAGCTTTATATTTTTGCTTCTCCTGACCTCTGTTGTCAACATATTGAAATAAAACTTTGTGAGCATATAGATAAGGTATGGAACAACACAATAAAACTTTGTGAGCATATAGATAAGGTATGGAACAACACAATAAAACTTTGTGAGCATATAGATAAGGTATGGAACAACACAATAAAACTTTGTGAGCATATAGATAAGGTATGGAACAACACAATAAAACTTTGTGAGCATATAGATAAGGTATGGAACAACACAATAAAACTTTGTGAGCATATAGATAAGGTATGGAACAACACAATAAAACTTTGTGAGCATATAGATAAGGTATGGAACAACACAATAAAACTTTGTGAGCATATAGATAAGGTATGGAACAACACAATAAAACTTTGTGAGCATATAGATAAGGTATGGAACAACACAATAAAACTTTGTGAGCATATAGATAAGGTATGGAACAACACAATAAAACTTTGTGAGCATATAGATAAGGTATGGAACAACACAATAAAACTTTGTGAGCATATAGATAAGGTATGGAACAACACAATAAAACTTTGTGAGCATATAGATAAGGTATGGAACAACACAATAAAACTTTGTGAGCATATAGATAAGGTATGGAACAACACAATAAAACTTGGCGAGTGTATATATAAGGTATGGAACAACACAATAAAACTTTGTGAGCATATAGATAAGGTATAGAACAACACAATAAAACGTTTTACCCAAAAAGGGCACTTCCTCTGAAATGCCTTTCTTTCACCCAGCCCCTTAATTATATCATACATGTGAATAGCCTGACCAGGTGGTAAAACGTGGTGATAAAAAATAGACTTAATATTTTTTTAAATTGTTACTATATCAATTCTGGCTATAATACTAGTTTCTAAAATCTCAATATTCTGTTTGTTTTTTTACCAGAAGGGAAAAGAAAGTCGGCATAAAGCACTCTCTACTCAAGGCTGATAAAGTTCAAAAGTCGTTCTGCAAGCGTCAGGTTCTACCCAACCTTTCTACGCCCACCTCTCCGGAGCAGAACACGTCGAGTCCAGAATCACCGCACAACTGGGCCTTTGGGGTAACATGGCCTTTATTTAGATACTAAGGTTGTTTATGTTTAATAATCATCCAGCACCTTGGTTCAGTTGATAGCTTGTCTGTTTACTGAGTTAAGGGTCCTAGGTTTGATTCCTGGCATGGCCGAAAAATTTATTGTTGGTGGATTGCGGGTTTACCCTTTCACATTGATGGGGACTGGATGTTGTGCCTGTCCTAGTCCTAAGTTAGATTACAAGGCAAATGAAGCTACGACAGGCCTAGCCAGCCAGTAGTAGAAACTGGAAACAGTAGTAATTGATGGGAAGTAAATATATAGTCATAAAGAAGGACTTGTTACTCAAGTTATTGTTGTACCTTACATGTAGAAAATAGTGTACCTCATATGTGAAAGATAAGAGTATGTGAAACTTTAAAACTTTTAACGTGGCTTTGAAAATGAATGTTACAGAACTCCTCAAGGACTTTCTCGCTCTATTGTTTGAAAATCGAGATATTTAATAAAAACTATTAATATATGTGAAACAAGATAATATACACTAGCAAACCCAAGCATAAATTGCACTATACTTATGTAAAACTTTTTGTTTAGTCCCGAATCTAAATTCTATAATTTAGTTTTTAAAGAATTAATGTCCTCATTTGTATGTTTGGACCGATAAAAAAGATCAATATTGTGTCCACAAGGGTCAACACTTCGTATTAAAATTTCAACTTCCAGTTAAAATTTTCGACATTTTATTAGGTGTTGCAAATCTTCATGCCATTCCATTGCTATTAAATTCCTCATTTATAAATTTTGACCAATAAAAAATGTAAATAGCCCATTGACTATTGAGTCTAAAATGGATATAGATCATTGTTGTACAAGCATTTCTCTTAAGAGGTTTGCCAATATCTCAGAAACTGTTGGATTTATAAAAATATTTTTCATTTTTTTTTTAATAGTACTACAATTTTGTAATGAAAAGTTATTTAGTATTTCAAATAGTTGTGGAGATATGGAAGTTTCTGCTTCTGTAAAGTACCCTAAAATTAATTTTCATGGTAAAATGAAAATATCCAGTTTATTTATAATCTTAATTAACACCTAGATACGAATTTTAATCAAAATCGTTAGAGCCAATTTTGAGAAAATTGACTTTTTCTTTTTTTTCCCTTCAGTAAACTACCCTTAATTTTAAGGTTAGATATTCAATTCCAAAAATCCCTCGGGGCAACCCTATGAAAACTCTAGATACCAAGTTTTAGTCCGATCGGTAAAATAGTTTAGGCTCTAGTTGGAGGTACAGACAGACAGATGGAAAGTCGAAAAACAACTTTTTTGGATTCGGGGGGTCATGAAACGTCAAGATTCATCAAAATCTTGAGTTCGATTTTTTTGACAATCACAATACTTTCTCTAACTGTAAGATAGCGAGAAAGTAAAAAGTATCAATCTTTACCTCACTTCAAAAAAAGTTCTATCTTCGACAATTATTAATAAGTTTTGCAAATAAAAATATTTTCAGTTAAAATAATCAATTAATGTTTGATTAGGTATTAGCTTTCTGAGCTCTTAGATACTTTACATCCATTACTGTCTCCAGCCTGGGGTAAGTTTTTTATTATCTTCCACTACTGGCTTGTTAGGCCTATCATAGCTTCATATGTCTTATAATATAACTTAAGACTATAATCGGCACAACATCCAGTCCCCTGCCCGTTATTTTATCAATGTAAAAAGGGTAAACCCACATTTCTCTAAAAATAAAATTTTCAGCCATGCCGTGAATCAAACCCAGAACCCGCTAGCTCAGTAGACAAACACGCTACCGACTGAGCTAGTGTGTCAGACAGCATTAAAATTAATATCAATATGAAATAATTAAAATTAATTCAATTGAATGTTGTGATAATAACTTGACATATC
Organism: Timema douglasi; assembly: GCA_901482245.1. Taxonomy (NCBI): domain Eukaryota; kingdom Metazoa; phylum Arthropoda; class Insecta; order Phasmatodea; family Timematidae; genus Timema; species Timema douglasi. Next base: position 13,388 of record CABEEJ010004018.1, read on the forward strand.
CGATTATACTGTAATAGGTATTACTAACACTTGTGCAGTGTTATAATTTGCGTACAAACTGTGCAGGTAGTAAGACGCGGCGCGAAAATAAAAAGTGATTTTAGTGCTTTAGGGTTTGGTACCACTGACAAATGCTATTTTGTTAGTCCAATTCTATTATGTTTTAAACAACAAAACACACACTTTTTTAATAATTTACTTATATTAACACAATTTTGCCCCTTTTTTTTAATATCGTTTCTATTTCTTCCGTCTTCACAAGAATATAATTCCTTTTACTAATTGCTTAAAATTGTTATACCAAGTCAAGATCTTCATAATTTTACTAAAAATACAATTTTTTTGAAATTTATGCGATTCTCGAATCTCTCAAATACAATAATATTCAGTTTTGCAAATTATATGTATGAAATAAAGTGCATTGAGCAAAAAACAATTTGAAATAAATAAAAAGATTGAATATTAGGAACACGGCAGAGCAAAAATGAAAGTAAAAACACTAACATATGTGTAAATAAGTGTTAAGTGTTATTTTTCTCTACCATTTTCATAATATTATATAATTTTATTTATTTCAAATTGTTTTACAAATTAAGATCTTTCTTTCCCTTCAATGGTACAGTGATCTAGCATCCTCCACGTGTATTTACTTTTTTAATTATCGTGTTAATTTAGAATCCGCAGTTGGCAAGCCTGGTCCTGAATGGTAACATGCAGCCGGAGGTAATCGTGACTTCGTCTGGCGAGCGGTTATTGAGGCAGCGCAAAGGGAGACATCGTCGATCGGGGTCTGGCAGCCTGAGTAGTTCCACTAAAGCCAGCCCAAGTCGGAATAAAAAGGTATTGTTCTTGGAATATTTTCGAGGTTTACCAGAAGCAATTTTATATATGCTTTGTATATATTCTAAACTTTTTTGATATCTAAAAAAAAAAGATTTATAGAATAATTGTTCTTAACTGGTTAGGAAATTCAAAAGGTATACAAATAACAATTGTTATAGTTGTGAACAACTCAACACAATTTAATGAAAAATATAACTGTTGCTTGTTTGCGAACAACAGTGATTCAACTTTCTGGTCAAGTATTTAAGTTTATGTTTAGTAGCCCCGTGGCTTCTTTGATGCTGACTGACAGCTCACAGCTGACATTTGACAACTTTAAAAAGTTACCAGACCAAATTATGTATCCCTACGCCGAACCATATGATCTGCAAAAACATGTGTTTACCAGCTGTCGCTTTTGAGAGTCAAAATTTAGTTATATACCTAAATGTTGACTGTCAGAGTCAGCTGTGAGCTGTCAGTCAGCACCAAAGAAGCCACGGGACTACTGTAATAATATGAAAATGATGTATTTTCTTCATACTAGTTGTGAGATTTAAATTGTAGTGAAAAAACAGTTAAACTTTGCTAATACAAGTTTTTTTTATATATTAATTCGAGGTATTTAACGTTAACTTTATGATCTGACCGATTAGATCAGGACACTAGAATTTCTCTGAGTGAGAGTGAAAGGGCTTACAATCGACACGGACCTGACGGATTTACTTCCCCTCCAAAGGAAGTTCTGTTAAATATTTTTTTATTGACTAATAAAAATCTACCTTGGTTTTGAACCCATGAACATCGGTTCACGAGGCGAGCATTTTACCCCAAGGCCACCGAGGTCAACGCTAATACAAATGAGTAGCTCTTAATGTGTAAATGTTTTATTTTGATCAATAACCAAGCTATTTCTATTGGTTCCAGACTGAAAGTGTGGAACAGCGGCACGCCCGGGTGGATCAAGAGACGCAAACAGAAATGGAGATCAGCGAGACAGACACCAGCCCAACCTCCCACCTAGCCCCTCGCCGGTTCCCCTCGAGCTTGTCCCACTCGCAGACTGTCCCCAAGAAAGTCGAAGAGCAGCAACGCACCAATAAGTTATCCAGTACGGAGAGTCTCAACGGCAACACCTTCCACGAGGACACGGTAGACCTGCCTCTCCATCAAGTGCCGGTCATAGACGACGAAGACGACGATCCCAACAGCAACATAAGACTGTCCATCCCAGAATGCAGCGACGACGATCATTTGGAAAGTTTAGGAAGGAAAGTGAGCGAGATTCTAAACGGCAATCAGCTGCCGCTGTCGGTAGACGCCGGTGGTACTAGTGCTAACGGCAACGTGGAAGATGTGTCGATGGTGTCGATGTTAACGGGACTTGGTGTGGACGAGGAGCTGGTGAGGAGAATAGCCTCTGGGCAGGACCTGTCTGCGAAGTACAGAGGAATCGTTGTCTCTGGAGGGAGTATTCAACCAATCGCGGATCTGAGGTTACGAGAAGCGCATAGTTCAGAGACTTTGGACTCTCAGTCGAGTAGAGATGACAGGTGTGAGGACAGCTGGTCTGAGGGCGAAGATGAACTGCCCTCGTACAACTATTCTCTGCGCCGCAGGAGGTAAGTTCTTCCATCGAAAGCATTTTATTTAGGGCTGTTAACTCGATACCCTCGATTCTCCCTGGTATCGAAAGCATTTTATTGAGGGCTGTTAACTCGATACCCTCGATTCTCCCTGGTATCGAAAGCATTTTATTTAGGGCTGTTAACTCGATACCCTCGATTCTCCCTGGTATCGAAAGCATTTTATTTAGGGCTGTTAACTATGATACCCTCGATTCTCCCTGGTATCGAAAGAATCGAGAATCATTATTATTATTATTATGATTCTCGCAACTCATTTCTTAGTTCTCAATAAAACTGGCAACTTAACAAAACAGCAACATTCAAAATTAGTGTTAATCGATATTCTCTAAAATTAGTTTAGTTGCCATTTCACTTAAACACCGGCACATTGTAAATATACTGTAATGGCCCAAGTGTAGTACGATCCCAAATATATTAGGACACTAACATTTTGAGGTGTTCTACATAAAAAATAAATGGTCCCGAATATAATACGACCTGACATGACAGTATCAAGAGGTAAAAACTTAACAACCTTGACATGCTTTTTTTTAATAAGTAAAAGTTAAGAGAGACTGTCAGAATACATGAATTGATTCTAAACAAACAATTGATATTTAATACGCAGACTAGAATAAAAAAAATATTTATCTTAATTCAATAGATTATCGATATATTGTTGCCAAAACTTCATCACTAATTTCTGGCGAGCTAACGTGATCAGTTATGGTAGACGACTTGAAGAAATTTTTGTAACGTGTGAAATGTGTTTTTCTTTCCGTTATAAAATCTGCAATGTATTGTACTAATTCTGAGTTTATTAGAAATTTTAGTTTTGATTTTTAGTTTTGAGGACTTATAGTGTGTTTAATAAATATCAATAATATCCATATAGTTGTGAAATTAAAGTTCTCAGTGACCCTGTGTAATAGTCGAGTCCAAGTTTCACATTGAGGGGGGAGTAGGGTATCAGGCACGTTAGATATGTTATATACAATAATGATTGGAAAAATAATGAAAGAGGGAATGTTCAAGAATTGGAATCGAGAATCGAAGAATCGAGGTTGAACTTATGAATCAGACTTGAGTAAAACAGGCATTGTGACATTGATCAGTCTCCCCTCATGCAAATGTGTATACATATTGTATTCCTAATCCTTAAAACCATTAGCGTAATTACATAAGCGTATCACCCAAACAGGTATTAAGATTCGGTGCTTAAAAAATATGTATATAAAGTATCAATAGTTCACACTCGCCAAGCTTTCTAAAAAAAACTCCCTATTTGAGGATTATTTTAAATATTTACTTGATATAACTTGTGGTTTTTATTCTGTTTTACTTATGACATGTTTTACTTGAACAAACATTTAATCAATCTGTTAACGTTGTGTTTCAACCAACCAGCTTGGCTCGGAAGCCGATCGGGCCAGGGTGCAGGTCTCGGCGCGTTAAGAAGGTGACGGCGACACTCAGCTCGGAGGGAAACTTGAGCGATGAAGAGAACACCCCCGAGTACAGCCATCCCCCTTCTAGTCAGTGCTCCACCCTGGAGAGCAACCCGGACCTCCAACACGTGATGAGCACCCTCGGCGCTGAGGAGGGGAACAGCCCTAATAAGAGGCCCTACAGCTACATCAAGGAGGTGAGTTTGGAATCCTTAGGTGTACTCGTAGAGTATATTACAGAGAAAGATCACGGTTGAGGGATCAGTGAAAGAGCATAGACCTCTAACCTTAATAAGCTAAAGGGTAAGATTCATAAACTCGGGGTATGATGCAAGCCACAGCACATAGAAACATGTTTGCTTGGAAAATATATTCCACCTACCTAACTAAACACGCCGTTCCCTTACAGTGAAGACAAACTGTGCATATAGCTCAAAAAACAGCTCCGTACTTAATACATCCTCACTAACTTCCTCCTCACTTCCCTCTCCTTGCATACTCCCTTCGCTTCAACAACATCCATACGAGTCATACATGATCTTTAATTCTTAAAACTGGGTGACCTGGTGGTCTAGGGTTAAGGTGTACTGGGGGTCCGAGGTTCAATCCTCGGTCCCGGCACGGATTTATCTGATTGCCAAACCCTTCCTTCACCTCTGACAAGACGTGTATTAATCACAACTTGATGAATGTGTGGGATGTCAACCCTCCACCGTGGTTCGGATCTCACGTTAAACTGTAGGTCCTCCATTTCATCTCACAATCACCCTACCATTACACATTAGTGTATAACCTGAACAGGTAATAAAGATTTCATGCTAATAATAATAATAATAATAATAACATCAACAACAACAATAATAATTCTTAAAACTCTTAATATTTCTATTTTTCACACATTCGTCTACAACATTTAGCCACGTCTTACATGACCTACACTCTACCTTCATATATTTGCTTCGTCACTCGATCCACACTCATCCTCTCAACATGCCCAAACCCATGTAAGACGCTTTTTTCACATTTGCTTATCGGATTCCCTTTCAAACCTCGCTATCTCGGCGTGTCTTACTACCCATTCGGGCTATGCCCATTTTAACTTAAGGAATAGTTCAATTTTACTAGTCTACTGGGCCACCTCTAATTTATATTTTTTAATGAGTATTTAAAAATAAAATATATATGAATATTATTAATGACTCAAATAAAATTGTAAATATTTTAATAATAATCCGAAATTTCAAAGAAGGAAAATTTGTTCAATTGGAAAATTAAGTATCATAAGACGATACTATTTTCAATTACTGAAACTAAATACAATGAGAGTAACACCTTCGGTAGGGAAAAAGACGGTAAATTATTATATAGCTATGCTCCACTAAAAAAAAAAAAGAAATAATCTTTTCCATATTAATTTGCAATATGTTATATCTTTCTAGCCAAGATATTTATGTTCAATTGATAGCTTGTCTTTAACAGCACACAAGATGCACTTAAGTACAACGGTTTCTAACCTGTTAACTTTATAGAATTCATTGTAACATGACATTGAATGACATGACTTTGACCGGCAAAATATTTATTATTGTCTCAAAAAATTTATACCACATTGAGAAAAGTTTTTTTAATGTCTCTTTTAATGTCAGCGTGTACCCAATTGGTGTTTGCGTGCCATAGATATTCCATTCCTGATATAGATATTCTGAACAAATAACAAAACTAGTGTCCGTAAATTCCTTATTAACTGCCAAGCAAATGACCCATGTGACACTCATAATTTGTCTATAGTCAAATACTGCAGTAAATAAAACTATATTTTGTTATAATATATAACCCGCTTCGGTGGCTTAGTTAGCTAACGCGCCAGTCGTGATGAGCTGCCCGACTGCTGAGGACGGGGAGATCGAGGTTCGAATCTCGGTCGGGTGAACTCAGGGTGGTTTTTCCTAAATGGTTTTACACTCTCCCTCCACGCAAATGCTGGTTCACTTCCTCTAATTCAACCTTCCCAATTCCTAATCTATTAGCGTAAGTAGTACTTAAAGTGTATAACCCGAACGGGTAGTAAGATGCGGTGCTAAATAATAATAATGTTATAATATATATATAGGTCCCTACACAATCAAAACAATATTTTGGCGGTACCTACATTAAATGTGCTATAAAAAAAAAGTAAACTTGATTTGATCAATATTAATTATTTTTACAGAAACCAGACAACACAACTTCTCCCGATTGCTCGGATTCAGAATCTGACAACATAAGCGCTATGACCGTAGCCACACAGCTCGGAAAGTCACCCAAGATGGAAACTGTGGTTTGAAGAAAGTTAAAAAAACAAAAAATTGCGGGGAAAATCTATATTTTATCATGATGAAGAATATTGTTAGCAACACATTAGTGGTTTTCAGTTTAAGATGTATTAGTTCATGAAAGAGTTTCGATGCGTCGCAACTTCTGCAAGCCGTCGACGAGTAGCATCACACATTGTTGGTTGTTGTACTCGATAAATATATCTTATTGTACTCACCAACACACGCTCATTATGTGTATACAATATCTTTTATAATCATTCCTGCAAGCAACTAAAATGGATTTTAAGAGAAGACAATTTAAAATGACTTGATACTCCTAACATTTGTTGTGCCATCTGTTGTCTTGGTAAGAAATTGAAAGCTCAAATCTATACCTTGATTTTATTTTTATGATCACACTTAAACACGAGAAAAAAATATAGATTCTACTATCTTGATCACGGGAAATTGTTCTATAGTTTTGATTTCTGTTTGTCGAAATAATTTCATAATGGTGGTTTAATTCTCAAGTACCTGCCTATATTAAAACTGGTCAACAATAAGTTCATATGATTCTATTCAATTTTCATTTCTAAATAATATTTGCAATTTATCAATTCAAAAACTTGATTGAATTTTACATATAAAAGTAATCATTAGTTTATTTTGCTTTACATCCATCACTATTTCCGCTGGGTCAGTTTTTTATTCAAGCCATTTTATATTCTCCACTACCGTCTTGCTAGACCTGTCGTAGCTTTATATGTCTTATAATATAACTTGAGACTTGGACAGGCACAACATCCAGTCTCCGGCCGTTAATTTATCACTGTGAACTGGGTAAATCCATATTTTCAATAATGATACATTTTCGGCCATGCTGGGAATTGAACCCGGGGCCCTCAGCTCAGTAGGCAGACACACTACCAACTGGACTAAGGTGTAGGATTGTAAGCTAGACTAAAATTAATTTTCATTCACTTCCAAAGATTAAGCCTAAGCTTATATTATTTATTAACTTTTGTAAATACATAAGTTTGGTTGCATGTTTTTTAACTTCCGGTACTAACTTTGAAATCAAAAGTGGTTTGAACTTATTTGAATAGATCGTATCCATTTACAAAATCACTACCTCTGTGCAATAGTGTTAAAACTTAAAAAATTGTTATTGGAAGTTTGAGTTGATGAATTTTAATAGTGATGTCCATTCTATTATCAACAACTGTTTTACTAGCATATTTAAAAGTCCTTTCTATAAGAAAAATCTCTTTTTTTCCTTTATGAGGTAATTGTATTATATTCAGAAGGAGAAACAGGACAGGTGGATAGAAATATATAAAAGGGGGACGAACACAATATGGCCTTTACAATGAAAAGAAGACAGTTAACAACTTTACACTGCTGTCACTGGACACTCCCTTTGTGTTTTTTTGTTTCCTCTTTAAATAAGTTGTGTTGCGTGCTTCACATTCCTCCCTGATGAGTTCTGGTAGAATGAAACCCAGGACGGGGGATTGGACTGTAGCGATCGACTTTTTCCAGAGGGCGCCATTACCAGTGGCAGCAGTGTAAAGTGTGAACTGTGTTCCTCTTTCCATTGTACAAACCATTTTGTGTTTTGTTCCTTTTATACGTTTCTATCCACCTTTCCTGTACCTTCTTACAAATATATTACTGAAAAGTCAGCGATTTTGGAATTTAGCACTCTTGTTCCGATGTATCGGAATAGTTATTTTGAATCACCTTTCGATATTTGTGAATTGCTACCATTATAAAATAACAAATTAATAAAAGATAAGCAAATGAATTTCTGTTATATTTAACCATTTTCACATCTACCTTGCACAGTTTATTTTTAAAGTTCAGACCTGGTCAAGTGGAGGAAAGTAGTAATGTAATATATGTAATTTTATTGTATTCAGTGTGCTGTGATGTAATTGTAATGCAATGTAAAGACTTATTTGTAGATATTATTGATAGTTAGGTTTAAGCGGATAAAATTGTAAAGGTATAAAAAAAAAGATAAAATTTTGTATTGACTTTCAAGTATAGTCGTCTATATGCCGGGCGATTTTTGTAAATTAATTTTGTTTATGGTTAACTTTATGTCTTTAGGTAGGTACCAATGTTTTCTGTTTTGATAAATTTGTTTACCTTTATTTTTACAAAAATAAACAAAACTCAAAACGTATTTTAATTTAAAAAAATTCATTTGAGTGCTTTGTGAATTTATAAAACTTGTTATTTCATGGTGGCTACAGACTGGGGAAACCTGGAAAAGTCGGGGAATTTTTGGATGACAGGGAAAACAGGGAAATGTCAGGGAATTTAACTAAAAATAAGGAAAAGTCAGGGAATTAAATAATGTCTAAAATATCCCATTAATTTCGCAACTTAACAAAAAAAAAAGTTAATAATACCTGAATTAAATAACATTTTAATTTTTAAAATAACTGATAAAACTATTTATGTTTAGTAGATACCAACTTTTTTTTAATATGTGATCAATAATTAATAAAACAAGTCATAATCACCATTAAAACTGGAAAAAAGTAGTCAAGGAAAATTGAAAAATGTTTGGAAAACCTGGAAAAGTCGGGGAATTTTATAAAATAATTTTTGTAGCCACCCTGTAGTTGCCATTTATTTAATTTATTTATCAAAGAAACTGTTAGATTATGTTAATATTTTAGTGAACTCTTTAGTTGTATTCTATATTTCAAATTTGATGACATTGGCTTACATATATTATAAAGTTGATTTTTTGTGTTTTAGCAATAACTAAGGACATGTGCAAAACTTAACCCGCAAAATGTATGCAAAATTACCGAAAAAAGATTGGCTGGTAGAAATGGGGAGGAGAGCAGGGCAGGAATCACCTTAAAAGTGAAGCAATTTGTTTTATTTAAATAATTTTAAAAGATTGTTTCGTTTATATCACCATACAAAGTTTCATGTTAGAGAATTTAAAATTTCCAAAATAGTCCTTTCTAAACTACACAAAACAACAAATTCAAAATAAAATAAAATTTCTGTTCTTTTTTTACATAATATTTGGTATGTGGGCCATCAAGTCATTGTAAATGTTTTTTTTAAATTGGTATCAAATCCATTGCAATATTTATTATCAGCCCCCCCCCCCCATTTTTTATTTAGAAAACTGATTAATTTTACATAATTTTAATAACAGTTTTAAATTCCAGTCCAAACTAGAGTATAACTTGCCACACTGTATTTAGTAGGCCTACCCTACATAAAAAAATAACCATCTAATTGAAAAAAATAATTATTATTTTTGTGACTCATTTATTTTCAACAATTTTTTTTTACTTTTCTGTTTGTGCTTGTATTTATTAATAGTATTTTTAATGTATTTTAATTAAAGATGGGAGCTTGAATCCTTGATTTCTATAATCTCATGATATTTGAGAGATTATAGATTTTTAAAAATTTCATAAATACAATAATTATAAAACCCTTGATATAAAAACTTTTACTTTGGTAAAAGGAATTTTATAGACTTGTGGTCAGGAGAACAACAAAATCCCAAAAAAGGACAAAATTGTGTTAACATAATCATTTTACTAAAAAAAAGGGGGTTCTTTTTACTGTTTATGATATAATAAATATGACAAACAAAATAACATTTGTCATTGTAACCAAGTCTTAAAAAAAACTTTTTTTTTTAGATTAAATTTTAAATATTTCCACTTTAACTAGTATAGTACATTTTTAAATGTCCAGGGACTAGAGAGTTGAAAGGAAAGTTAAGATTCATATTTGAGAAATAGAGGATTTGACTAATCTCTAATTTTAATGTTTTGATTAGGGGCAAGAGTAACTGAGCTTAATTTATGCCAACTATATGATTACAAACTTTGATGCGGAAAACAAATTTAATTTGACTTTGACCTTAGTTACTAATCTGGAAACCTTATATTTCTGGCAATGATTTACCAGCAACACTGGTTTCAATCTCATTAAGGTGGTAGGAACACGCGTAGTGAGCGAATAACTTGTAATTTATTACATGCATGGTCCGAGGCACCAATAAACTATATTTTTATTTATAGTAATACAAATTATTTAAGTGCTTTCATAAAATTATAATTTTTTTCTACTAAAATGAATGATCCACTAAAATTATTTCCAAGCATTACTTCACCTTCTGAATAGAATATATTATCTAGTTTTTTTTTTAGTTCAACGATTGGAAAACACATTTGACTTAAGACAGAAGTATATAGATATTATTTTAGATAAACTCTGCCATGGATTATTCCACTATGGTGTATCTTATTGATAGGGTATTAGTGTAGTATGTTAAGGTAAGACGGTAAAACGGAGTGCAAATAATTTTAAAGGACGGATAGTATTAATGTTTTTTACACACTATATTAACATTATAGCGATGCTAACATACAAAATAAAGTCCAATATTAAACATAAATTGTCCATAAAGAAACATAGCATTTTAGCTACTTTTTTTTTTGTTATGTAGAAACTTAAAATGTAAATCAAAACAATTTACCCACACTCAGTAAACCTAGCTCTGAGAGAGACTCTGACCTGCCTGACACCAACAAAATCGCTGTCTCGGCTCGATGTTTAAACCAAGTGTGCATCTTAATCACTTTTCTTACTGTTAGTAAAATTGTATAAATATTAAAGTTACCACAGATATTAGTTAGGTTAACATAAACTTTTATACAAACACATTGAGATTGTATTTTGTGTCTGATAATGATTTTTAAACATTTATTAGTATTTTTTGTTTTAATATACTGACAATCAATAATATCCTGCCGCAAGCAAAAAGTTAGTTCAACCCTCCTGAAGCTCTTTGAGAAGTGTGCCGAAAGGGTAATGGAATAGAAAAGATGCAATGGGGGGGGGGAAACTTTGGGTGTTATCATCAACATTAAAACAAACATTTTCTTTAATACATAAATTAAATCAGGCCTCCTTCTAGTACCTACTTTGGTCAATATTTTACATGCCCAAAGAATATTATTCAAATAATTTATTTCATAGTTGATCAAAAATTAATTTGTTAAAGAGTTGTGTACCCTACAGAGGCAAAACCAGAATGGTTAACTTTTATTACTTGTTTCCAGTTTCCTTGAATCAGAGGATGTTAAATGAAAGTGTTGTAGTTTTCATTAATAAATAAATGGGCCGCTATTGCAACTCACTGAGAATTGTAATTAATTTCTTGACACGGGTACATAAACAGCTGTAGGCGTATTCAAAGATAAGTTTGCTAAATAAAATTATGAAATCACAAATCAATTTGTAGTATGTGCACATAAAGGATTTATATTTTGTGCATAGTCAGATTTGTCGAAAAATTAAAATAGCGTCTGTAGTTATCTACTTAATTATATACCTACTTGTATATTATGTTGAAAAACATGATAAGATCTCATATAAAGCTGAACATAAGTGTTTGTACATAGTGTCTTACTAACCGTCCGGTCTATTGGCATATTTACACTCTCGGGGGTAGGAGTAAGAACGGTAGAATTTAGTGTAGATGTACCCCACATTTGTGCAGAGGTTACACCATCTCGATACTCCTCACTGGGATTTAAACCTCAACCTCCCTGTCACTAGCGAACCAAACCTGACAAAGTTGATGGCTTAGCCTTCATACCTAACCATTGTAGGTAACATAAATATTCGTGTTGTAGAATTCCTGGAGTGTTAATAAGTATGGTATGGATTGTCTTGCTCGCAGTTAAAAATGTTTAGCTGCTTGAGACATTCCGAATAGTAGTAGTAATATATATATATATATATA
>CABEEJ010004018.1:25480-53978 GCA_901482245.1 Timema douglasi
GGGGGGGGGGGGAGAAAGAGAAAGTTAAAAAGATAATTTCAACAAAAAATTGTGGATGGAAAAAATGAATATGTACACTTTGCATATAAATATAGGACATTTAATTAACACCAACGAAAAATAATTATAAAATTAAAACTTTTATTTATTGGATAGGTTCTATTCATTGCTCAACCCCCATATAGGTTTGGTCGAAAACAAGCTTAATTTAAATTTTTCCATCTTTTCACTATTTATTTGCAGCTAGGACATATTATCCCCTGCTCCTCCCCCAAACGGTTTGCAGCCCCGAGGCGAACACTTTACCTTCCGAGACCATCGAGGTCGACGATATTAGATAGTTAAAATCATTTGATAGTGCCCATCATTACTGTAAACAGACTGAATTACAGACTTAAAATGGTGGCCAAAGGCATTTCACTGTGTGCGTTGTGCCGAGAGACAAGTGCTGAGCATGGTGAACATATATATGATTGAAAACTACCGTATTAGAACGCCTTGAAGCGGGGCCCTACTGTATGAATGTATAAACTTGAACTATAATGTAAATTGAAATTTAAAAATTAGTTCCGTATTTTATAGGGGTGTACCGATTCACTAAAACCGATTACCGATTGTTTGAAATAATTGTTCGCGTTAGGATTATTTACACCGATTAGTCCTGATTATCAATCATCTATTAATAACTATTGAGAAATATGCTTAAGAGAATGATAACAGTTAATGTAATTAATACAAAAGATTTTATTCAAAAATCAACAATTAAAGGCTTTGGTAATCTTTGCATAACCGGCGAAAGCTGGAATTAGATTGTTAGTTTTATCAAAAATATGAACTCATATTTCTTTATCTCTGGTTATGTAATCTTTGCATGGCCCACATCTCAGCCAGATGAAGTGTGTATATGTATTGGTTTTTGCGATTTTGATCACTAAACTCCTAGCTAGAAAATTTTGCTTTAAATTTTACTTAAGAAACCCCTGATTAATCGACATAATAATCGCCCGATATCGATTCATCGGTACCCACATCAGTACACCCCTAGTATTTCACCATTATAAGGTAGGACTATGACGGTTTGACTAAATGGGTCTCGGCAACTTCTATTTTTACTTTCCTTTCAAGGTTACTTCTTGGTTGGGAGGGGAGAGAAAGAGAAAAGCTTACAGTAGTGACAGAAACAGAAACTAGAGTTGGTAAACACTAGCAAGCTTGGTGGAGAGAGGTTCGTTATTGATTTAAAAAACATCACTTTTATTCATTAGACTGATGATTGCTTGAGAAATATGTGTGTAAAATTTGTATTAAGATGGATTATAGGAATTATTACCAGGGCCTGGATTTTGATGACGTGTCTTTATTTTTTTTTGCGGTACATCACAGAAAATTATCACCAGTGCAATCATTTTCCAACACACGTTTGTCAGAGTGACAGGATACAATAGTAACTCTGTATCCTCTTTTCTTGTTTGGTTGTACATTCCTGGCGAGACTGCAAAGTTTAGTTTTCAAAGGCTTTTCATTTTTTATATATATACACACACACTCACACACATATATTTTACCCTCCTATTTGTGTCTATTGGTTTCCTCTTTCAGGAAGTTATGTTACGCGTTTCACATTCCTACTTGATGAGTTCCAAATATAATATATTTTTTTTTAGTTTCTCTTTGTAAAGGGGCCTTTTGAGTTAGTCATGTGCATGTGCATTAAACATGAGTATTTGATTATAAATGTTGTAAATTCAAGTCTTCTTTTAGAATTCTCAGGTCATTTTATGGCTAGTTTTTTTTTTATATAATTTTTTAGGTCATTAAAATCCAAGGCCCTGCTTATTCTTGTTTTAGATTCAATAGAGTTTTATTTTTCATCAGACCACAATGATCGGAAGAAATGTTTACATGACAACTAAGACAGACTAGTGTGTGTGAAAGATTGAACCAAGGAATAGACAATTTTAGCTACTTTGAGAAGATCGAATTTGAAAGTAACACACACTTAGTCAAATTCTGAAAGGTAGCGGCTTTACAGATAACTGGTTGAATGTATTCTTGTTACTTGATATGTGTAAATATATGTGCTTATTGCTAGAGGAAAATTTTTAGGAGTAGAGGATCTATGTGCAATGTTAGGAATTGTCATCACTCTTATCACACTACCATAAAATAAAAATAAAAATAAAAATCAAATACTCATTTTGAAAGTTTTGTAAACTTTTAATTTGACCCCTTTAATGCTGTTAAACAAATCACAATCACAATCAATGTATCCAAGTAATACATTTTTTATGAGTAATCTTAAAACATTCAAAACACAAGGCCATCAAATAAAATAATTCAAATGTAAATTTCTGATAAATAATTTAATCTGTTCGGTACATTCAAAATAATACTTTGATGATGAAAAGTGTTAACTTATTTTATCAGTAGAGATTTATAAAATAATAATATTGTCTTAAACTGGATCAACGCTGATACACTTTGACCTGTATGCAAAAACAGAGCTGAGTGGAACAGTTGATTTGTTTAATTAGCGAGATGATTAATTGTCCAAGTAGTGATGTAACATTTGAGTAACACAGAAATGCAGTGCTGACCACATTACTGGCCTATTCAGCTTCGTTCTTGCTTACGGGTCAGTTCTGTAAAGTTGACAAAAATAATTGTGTATCTCACAGAAATATTATGTTGACAGAAAGAGACTGATAAATGTATATTTTATTAGCAGTTAAGAATAAAAACAAAAATCTTATTTTTTACTTTTCATTAGTATTTATATAAGTGTATAGCTGTATATCTTTATTTAAATAAACTTTCCATAATTGTAGTTTAAATTATACCTTCATGTCTAGAATATTAAGTGTGTGTCATTTAGGTGGGACTACCAGCCTAACGGTTCCTAAGGGTTTCGATTCTTATATGTAGTAATTTTTTTTAACAATATCTAATACAAAAATGACTTTATATTTTTAAATTAAGTAACATTTAATTATCATTACTTGATTAAAGTATTATTCTACTTCAAAGTAATCTATCTTTATAAAATGAAAGAGTTTGTGTATCTGCCATAAACATTGTGTGATATGAAATTTAAAAATTAATAGTCCCTGTGCATGAACATGAAACTGGAATTCTAAAATTTGATTTTTTTAAAATCATAAACTGGGTGATAAGAAATAAAATGAAGAGATTTTATTTCCGCATTGGTTTGAAACATTGTATGGTTACCCTGGGCAATGCCTGGTACTTCTACTAGTATTTAATTACTATATTATCAGAGTTTTTGCATGAGCAATTATAACTTGGTTCAAACATACATTTATGTTTTGAATTTAATATTTAAATAATTTATAAAAATTTGAGTTATTTAAATTGGTTACTCATATAAACTTGCGGCCTCTTGTTTAGTTCTGACTTGACTTTTAAAATACCGAGGCAAGATTTTTAGTCTGGAGGAAATTGTAAAATAATTGTAAATAAGTGTTTATATTAAACTCTGTACAATGTAGCTGCTGTTTATGAACTAGATATTAAGCCAAATAAATTCCATCCTTGTATGTAATGCGTTATTTGTAAGACAATTCTAGCCTTGTGTTTTCATAAATAAACATTTTTACCTATAACATATTTTTTGAAAATATAACTCATACATTTTTTTTTATTATAATGTATATTTGTGCCAGTGTCAGATATGTACGGTAATCTTTCGGAAACTCAACCTAATGTGGACTGAGATGGTGTTGAGTTATTTAAATATCGAGTTTTACGAATGAATTTTATGTTTACTAAACAAGGATGAATCACACTACAGTACCGAATATTATAGGTACAGTTGTATTGTACTGTAATATTGTACAGTACAATAAAAGTTATATACATACACTACAATACATTAAGTGTTAATATAATGGTATATATACAGTAGCCTCATGGTTTCTTTGGTGCTGACTGAAAGCTTTGAAAAGTTAACAGACCAAATTATGTATCCCTACGCCGAACCGTATGATCTACAAAGACATGTGTTTAGCAGCTGTCATTTCTGACAGTCAAAATTTAGGTGTATACCTAAATGTTGACTGTCAGAAGTCAAGTCAGCAACAAAGAAGCATAAGAAGGGCTACTGTACATACGTGTAATATACTGTACATATAATGTATTGATTCGAATAACACTTACTGAATTGGAGAACTAACAAACACGGCGATTGTAAAAACACCACAACACGACTGTTCCACTCGAGTTACATAAACAAACAGAGGTTATACAATTGAATGACCTTGGATTGTGATGACTGGCGCCAACAACTGTGTGCACGTGCAAGTGTCGAGTTACACGGAATGCCAAGTTATCGAGTGTTGAATTTCCGAGACTACTGTTATTTAAGGATGGAGGTTGAGACGAATTTAAATTTTAATAAACGGTCCTCAGAAGAAAGAATGATAAGACAAACCACACTGGATGTGTGGAGTTAAATTCACTTATATTATTTCACCTTGTGCATTTTGGGGATAATAAGAACCTTATGCAATAAATGTACTCACATTTACCTGGGATGAAGAGTAGAAAACTATTTAGGAAAAATTACCTTCAATTCCCCCCCCCCATGACAAGATTTGTATTGTATGCCCATTTAATCCACTAAGGGCCAGTCTTATGACTACCACATAAATATTGCTATCGGGAGGTTAAAGTTAACTACCAGATAAAGGTTATCGGCCTCTTTAATAATTTGTGTGTTTTATGAACTGAATTTATCTGCCGGATAGTTAACTGTAGGATAAATATACTTTTATGCATGAAACACAAGGGTGGTACTCTTTTTACTTGTGTGCGCATGCGTACAACCTGGCTAGTGGCTACAACGCTCAACATTTGTTAAAAATGGCGGCTAAACGAGTGCAAAGAAACAGATGGCGTCACGTGAGCGAGGAGTCTTAAGATGTCTTGAAAGTACTAATTTCAGTGTCTGCCAAAATGTGGTTTAATAGTTGGGTAAAACGTTTACAAAATTTCCTTTATTGTACTCACATGTTGATAATTTGTTCTTATATAACTATAAATCTACAAATAGCTTGCCGGTTTATATAAATGTGTGAATTAAATGTTATAACTTTATATAGTTAGAGCCCGGGTCTGTGCTTACTAAACACGTGAACCAAGATTTTAACCTAAAAATGGATTTTGAGGCGAAACCTCATGAAAAACAATTCGTCACGATAGCAACAACCATTTTATCTTTCAGATAAACGTTATCAGCTACTTACACCTCCCGATGAGAATGTGATGGATAAATATATTTTATCTGGCAGATAAATGCTATCTGGCAGTCATAAGATGCACTTTTAACTTATCGACCAGATAGAAATATTTATCTGCTAGATTAATATTTATCCAGGAGTCATAAGACCAGCCCTAAGCTATGTATTAGAGTATATTATTTTTTAAGTAGGTTTTACACATTGCATCCATTACTGTTTCCAGGCTGTAGTCCAGGTCGGTTTTTTATTAAAGCCATATATTTTTCACTACCGGCTTGCTAGACCTGTCATAGCTTCATATGCCTTATAATCTATCTTAAGACTAGGACAGGCACAACATCCAGCCCCCGGCCATCTATTTATCAATATATAAGGGTAAACCTATATTTTTTATCAATGATAAATTTTCCGCCATGCCGGGAATCGAACCTGGAACCCTTAGTTCACTAGACAGACGCTACCGTCTGAGCTAAGGGTGTCTGATATTAATAAATAAATAATGTAATTTTAAACTATTTTAAATCGGTCGAATGTGAATAAACAGACATAAAAGTGATGAATCTAAGGCTTTTCACACATTTTCATTTTAACTTAAAACTATTTAATAATACTAAATACTTGTAGCCGATTTAATTTCTTTTCTTTAGCACTTGCCAGTTTACTCGGCACACAACCTTACAACATAGCTGAAAGTGAGGAGAGTTGGCAACAGTTAACCAAGTGAGATAAAAAAAAAATGCTTTTCTTCCTGTCTTACATAACCTCAATGATGATATTGGGTGTACTTGCTGGTGAATAAATTTGCATCGAGTAAATTTGTTGAGTGTGATTAAGCTGTCGGGTAAAGTTTACAAATATTTTACTCGCCGACTCACTAGCTAGTTGAGTTAATATAAATATTATATCACTACTCTACCACTTAGAAATAATTTTTGTTAATGAAAATACTTTTAAAAAAAATTCAAAAAGGAAAGATTATATGAAACCGTGTTTTATTGAGACTCCCCCACCCAGGGGTCGATGGCAACGGTTAGTATTGATGTATATAACACCTTGAAGGTCAATTGCCAATGTAAATAGTCAATTACTACTTAGATCACGATATTGTTTATGAATTACAATCATCGTTTAAATAATTATCTGATTTCTGGAATAAAATCATTTACACTGATACTCCTAAAAATGAAACTATACTATTTTAATGTACTTAGTGATAAATATTTTTAAACCTTGACTAGAATTTGGGGTAGAACATTTTCACTTAATAGTTTTGTTCTCGTCAACTTTTAGGGACAGTTCTACACGTGATGAGTACAGGTAGGCGTAAGTCGGAGGCGTCGCATCAAGGCAAGCACTGCTTGCCTTCGATTGAGGATATGTAATTATTTTATTTAATGATTGCAAAAATATTATCCTGGTAATCATTTAAATGCAATTCAAGCATCAGTGGGTTTGAAAAAAAAAAATCCCATACATAGCAGTGACCGTAACATGCATACAAGACGTGCACTAGTCCATCTAATGGCGGTAGAAAGTCGGTATTTGTCCGACTTTCATCCCATTGCTCGAGCTAGCGTGGTTCTTATTTGTGACATCATAGATTTCAGAGGGTAGAGAAGGGGAAGAGCTGCGGATGCCAGGTAAAAATGCAAGCAGCCGAGCTACGACTTCTCTTGCCTGAAAGGTGATGACTAGAACCGAAGTCACTACCCCTTTCTACCCCTTTCAAAACATAGGAGGGAAGGTATAGCATGAAAGAGGAAATTAATATTTTCAAGATACTGATCCCGTGCCTACACATCTTTAAGCCCGTTATACACGACACAACTTCTTATACATAAAGTTGTACAAGAAGTTGCAGTTTGAAGATGGCGTCGTGTGAACACCAAAATTTGTACAAGATCTGCTTTGTACAACTTATTGTATACAATTTCAGGAAATAGAACATGTCCTATATCAGCCATTTTCCTTGTAAAGCTTTTGAGTTGTCAACATGAAAACTTTGTTTGATAGATAGTTATTCTAAAAATAAAAAAGTGATTGTAAGAAAAACAGCTAAATGCTCGAAAACAAACAAATAATTATAATTGTAGGAGGTTAAACATCAAATATAAAGGTTTTCAATTGTTTTAAAGAAATATTGAAAATTAAATACATATATCTTAATATTTATGAATAATTAAGACCTTTTTACATTGAACACTAATATTTTCCAAATCATTCAATCATTGTTTTTCCATAAAAAGGGCAAAAACACCATGTTTAAAAAAAAAATATTGTATGCAATCTATGTGACCAAGATATTGAACAACTTTTTGTACAAGAAGTTGTGTTTTGTGTACCGGGCTTTAAAGTTTTGTGGCGTATATTGTAGCAGGTACTTTTGTTTTGATGTGTGTATCAGTGAAAGTTAACAAACGATAGTTTATAAGTATATCTCTATAATAAGTAATACAACGTAAATCACAAAACAGAAGGACGCCCAAAACCACAACTATCATTAAAAAAAACAACTTCCAAATAGCTTCTTGAAGCATACATATAAAAAAAAAATCTGCGACCTCCCCTTTTAAGCTAGGGGGGCACACCTTCCAAGCTTGCCAAAAAAAATTGGTTACAAGATGCTACTGTTGTAAGTTAGGAGCAGATAGAACAAACCTGTTATTTCTGAGTCTACACAAACAGCTTTTCAATCCTTACAGTTTTCTTTTTAAAGATGGTGGAAGCAAACTCTGTTTGCGATCATCTTGCACAGTCACTGGTAATCCAGTCTAGCATGAAAGTAGTGCATTAGACCATGCAACCACCACCTAATTTAAATTTAAGTTTTAGATATTGATGGTTTTTATTATTATTAAACTTAATTGAACTCTAGAATTTGCGTTAGATCACATACATTAGTCAATTTTATTAGTTCATTTCACGATTCTCGGTTATACTAATTCAAAAATGGCGCACTTTTATTCTTTTTCAGTTCCAAACCTGCCACCTGCCTCCCACTAAATGGATTTAGCGGAAAAAGCAGTTTCTTCCACGAATACAGCTGTAACTGCGACGCGAAGAAATTGAACCTCACAGATCACATTACTATAAACGCGAACGCAAAAAATCAAGTTTTAAAGTACAAATAATATATAGCTGTTTATAAAAGAAATATGTGAGAATTACTTCATTATTTTCTGTAAACTTCAAAAACATTCTTCAGAACTGAATCTGACTAATACATTGCTATGAGTAAATAAATAAGCAGAAAATAAATAAAGTGATAAGATCTATACTATTTTCGAAAACCACCTTATATAATGAAATACGTGAACCAATATAGTCCATACATATACACTTAAAACTTACCTTTTTAAGTTTAAGCGAGTTATTGAGTTATGTTTAAATATAAAAGATAAATCACTCCCGACCAACCTACTCACATGGGAATGAATTAGCATGGAGTAAAATCGTATGTGTGTTATACGTTTGATGCTCCACTGATCTTCCTATCTATTTGTTGTTCCTTAGTCCGGGGTTTCGCCACCGTGTATCATTAGGCGAACCTTGCATTACAAAATGGTCTTACACGTCAGTTAATGAAATGTCACAGATTTTCTCTCGTGCAATGTCAAGTTACTCTATTTAATCGTCTTAAATTAGCAGTTCTAGATGAATTGTGTTTATAAAAACTCTCGTTTGATACAGAATTCGTCAACAAACAGGCAGCATTTTTGTATATTTATAAATTGGAGCTGATCATCTTCAGAAAGAAATGGCAAGTCCCAGAACCTGTCGGGTTCTTCAGGATTTGAAGCCGACGAATGAAAATACGGTAAGTAGATTGTTTCGTGTTTTTTAAAAAAATACTGTGGTTCTATTGTAAAAATTTAAACACCAAGTAAACCCGTTACATTTATTTGGAATTTTCAGATTAAACCCCCCTACCTATAGTATGATAAAAATTACCAGGTTAAATATTCTCACCGTACCACTGTGGCTTTATATGAAACATTTCTGTAGCGTATTTGTAGGCTTGGCAATTACTTTTATTTTATTTATCAAACAAATACTCTGTTTAAGTGAAACAAAGTACCACACACAATAATTATACGTTCTCAAGTAACTTATGGTTTTGTCACAATACATTTTTATTTGTAGTACTGTATTTCCAAACATATGGTTATAACATATAATGTTACTTCGGAAAATGCTAATTTGAGGTAGAGTTTTAAACACATAGTTATTAGTTCATGACTTAGGAAAATGATAACTTAAAATTTATTAAGGAAAATGATAACTTAAAATTTATTAGGTCAGCACAACAAAAAATAGTAATATTATGAAGTGTTAAGCCCCGTCTACAAAGTTTGTAAGCTCAGCATCCATATAGTGCTTATAAATTCGAATATGGTCCATTAAACTCCCGAAAGAAAGTTGTTCGTAGCAAGACACAAGTAGACGTGATGTGTGAAGCAGAGGTTATTAAGAATACCTCACACTAATGTGAAGTTAAATCTACCGAACTTACACTACTCTTTCTGGGAACTTGGTATACCATGCTTCCCAGGGTTTTTAAACTTAGAAATATATATATATTTCTGGAATACCGTAACTATGTTCATAAAACTCATTACCATTGGAGCTTTCATTTCATTACGCATGCACATAGACTATTTACTTTGCTGTGATTAGTTGTTGTTAACATTCTTTATCGACTAGTCCTTAGAAAGTTAAAGTTTAGCCAACTTCTACGGAGACTTGAGGACTATGGGATTAAGGATATGGATTCTGTAGACAGAACAATCTATTAATCTGGAGTCGAGTTCTTACGCACCTTACATATGAACATAGCCTGAAGATGGGAATTATGTCTGGGTGATAAAGTCTTAGTGGTAATTTAGGGGAAGGTGTTATACCTTGGGCCAATTTTAACAGTTAATTTTTTTTCTCTTACACTTATATTTTAAGAGGTGTCAATTTTTAGTCATAAATTCTTTAAACCCTTTGCCATATATATATATATATATATATTATATATATATATATATATATATATATGGCAAATATTCCTTTAAGTAATTTAATGGGAATTCATAATTAGTGTTTTATATATATATATTCTTTTAAGTAATTTAATGGGAATTCATAATTAGTGTTTCTTTCCTTGGAGCCAAAGTAGTCCAAGGTACAACTCTCTCCCCCATACACAATCTATTTAAAGTAGCCTAATGTTTTGTTGGAGGTTTATCTAACAATTTTTTTTTTTCATCAAATAACTTGAACATAGGCTAAGTTAGCAAGATAAATAAATAATTTTAGTAAACATTTTAATTGATGACATAAGTTAATGTTATACTCACATACATGTAAGCTTAACCTCATTTAATGAACATTAACAATAACCCAGTGACCAGCCTCGATGGTCACATGATCTAAGGTTCTACATTCGTAGTAGACTAGACTGCCGATGACCGGGAGATTCAGGTTCGAATAATGGTCGGGTGTATCGAACGTGGTTTTTCCCAAATTTGTTTTCCACTCTCCCTCCACACAAATGTGGTTACACTTCCTCTTTATATAACCTTCCTAATCCCTAAAACCATTTGGGCTGACTAGTACATAAGTATGTAACCCGAATTGATAGTAATATGCAATGCTAAAAATAAAAATAATTCCAGTGGAAGTTAATTTGGAGCAGGAACACTCTTCTCCGAGTCAAGATTTTCACCGATCTGCTTTCTGGCTAAACATAATTCAGGGTTAATAAATATAAATTAAGGATTTTATTAATCACCACGTCTTACTACACAGTCAGGTTGTATGCTTATATAGATGAAGTGTATCAACATTTGCATGAAGAGATTTATCTGATTGCCAAACCCTTCCTTCACCTCTGACAAGACGTGTATTAGTCACAACTTGTGAATGTGTGGAATGTCAGGCCTCCACCGTGGTTCGGATTACACGTTAAGCTGTAGGTCCTCCATTTCATCTCACAATCACCCTACCATTACACATTAGCGTAAAGTGCGTATAACCCGAACGGGTGGTAAGACGCGGTGCTAATAATAATAATAATATCATTAATGATTGAATTATCTGTCATACTTAAGTCGGTTATTGACAAACTATTTTTGTACTCTTATTGCAGAAATGTTTTGAATGTGGGGCCCACAACCCCCAGTGGGCATCTGTCTCATATGGAATATGGATCTGTCTGGAGTGTTCTGGAAAACACAGGGGTTTGGGCGTCCACTTGTCGTTTGTCCGCTCCATCAGTATGGACAAGTGGAAGGACATCGAGCTGGAGAAAATGAAAGTAGGTTTTGTTTTTAACAAATTAGATGATAGTCTTGAAGTGTCTCTGATGACAGGGAGATAGAGGTTCAAATCTCGGTCAGGTGTACTGAGGTTGGTTTTTTTCCAAAATTGTTTAACACTCTGCCTACAAACAAATGCGGGTACACTTTCTATAAATATAACATTCTTCACCCCCTAAAAACCGATAGCTTTATAAGTACATAAACTGATAGCCCAAACGAGGAGTCAAGACGTGCTGCAAAAAAATAAAATATATTTAATATAATTTTACAATTTTTTTTAACTAGTCAAAAGGAAATTTTGAGAGAGACTATTCACTATGAAATATCTTAAAATTGAATAAAATTAGTTAAACTCTGAATTTTCAATAAAAAAAAATCTGAATACTAAAATTTTTTGAGTTTTGTAAAAATTGTTTAATAAAACTTGACTCACACTCGAAATTTTTTGAGTGCTCACACACACTCCTACCAATCCCATTCTCATCGATTTCAATCGAAAAATTTAACGGAACCTCACTTCAATGCTATTTCCGGGTTAAGCGTAAACTTGTATCCAACTCCCTGGTTAATTGGCTGTGGTGCGGGCCCATAACAATATTAGACTGTACAAATAGCTTTCAATAAAATACATCTTGTGAATCCAAGCTGGCGCAGTTTGATAGTGACATGAGTGCAGTTAACACTTGTCTTGATGTTCTTATACTCAGGTCGGAGGGAACAGAAATGCTCGAGAATTCTTTGAAGCCCAGGATGACTGGGACGATAGTATGCCGTTACAACAGAGATACAATACAAAGGCAGCAGCTCTTTATCGTGATAAGGTAATATTTAATCGCATTATATTGCGTTTGGAATAAAATGTGTGTGGAAAAACTCATATCGACAGTCGGTATCGAATGGTTGCTGAAGGAGTGCGGTTTGAAAGGGAATCTGATAAGTCAATGTGAAAGTGTAACGTAAACAAGTAAACTTATATCAGTATTTGGGATTACCCTTCATAAAAAAAACCAAGATTTATTTTAAAAAGGTGAGCTGGCGGTCTAGAGGTAAGGTGTCAGACTTCTGTGCTGGCGGCCGGGGTTCAATCCTCGGTCCCGGCACAGATTTATATGATTACCAAACCCTTCCTTCATCTCTGACAAGACATCTTGTGAATGTGGAGAATGCCAGGCCTCCACCGTGGTTCGGATTCCACGTTAAACTGTAGGTCCTTCATTTCATCTGACAATCACCCTACCATTACACATTAGCGTGAGTGCGTATAACCCGAACGGGTAGTAAGACGCGGTGCTAATAATAATAATAATATTTAAAAAAACTTGGTTTAAACCCTTGAGAGTAAAACCAGCCAACCCTGCCAGAATATATAATAATTATAATTCACCCCCCTAAAGGAATGCTTGTACATGCCCTTGGAGCCTTTAAACATGATTATAAGGTATATGTGATTAAGTGACTGTGCTGTGCTCTTGTAGATAGCAACTCTCGCTCGCGGAGAAACGTGGTCCCTGGCCAAGTCCCCGGCACAGAGCTATGTAAACAGTTCCATACGGCAATTCAGCGGGAGTTCCTCCACCACGGGGGGCAGCTACGGGGGTGATAACAGCTACCACGATATGAACGACTCGACTGGGTACCAGTCTGGCAGTGGCTATCAAAGTCTCGACGCTCAGCAGAACTTCAAGGATCAAAAAGACGCCTTCTTTGTCCGCAAGCAGAATGAAAACGCTCTTAAACCAGGGTGGGTTGAGTTGTTTGGTTCCTGTTGTGAATTTCCTTTACAGGTATTCAGAGTGTCTACCATCCGGGAAAAACGGGAATTAGCCGGGAGTTAGAAGTGATCGAGAAAAAACAGGAATAAGTCGGGAATTTTGTAAATTACAATAAAAATCTGCGGAATGTTGTTTTACTCATAATATGAAATAAAATAATCACTTAATCAGTAAATTGGCAGCAGTGTAAAGTGTGAACTGTGTTCCTCTTTTCATTGTAAAAATCATAATTATTGTGTTTGTTCCTTTTATATGTTTTATCCACCGTTCTTTTACCTTCTTCCAATATTAAAAAAAAAAAATAACCATAAACTTGAAAATAAATATCTCCCCTTCACACTTTCAAGACGATACACATGGCAATGACTTGTTTATAACCTTCACTGGTACTGTTCTGTACATAACACTGGATTTAGGCAACACAAGTCATCTATCAGAGAAATCTAAATAATATTATATTGACTGCAGTATAGCAAACATCGGATTCATAATTGCTTGTATTCATAAAATAAACAACAAATTCAACTATTGTACTTGTATTTATTACTTTATTTTGTCAAAAAACTTTTGAACATCCAAACAAAGATCTCAGGTAAGATAAAACCGTACTGCGTGTTTTATACGGCTATTAAACTTTAATTCAGATAGCTCTTCCATAAACTACAGTAAGTCCTGCTATAACATTTTGTTATGTTCCTGAAAAACTTAACCTTATAGAAAACAACGTTATAAAAGTTAAGTGGTTAAGTTCCGAGCCCCTCCAAATTGTCATTTTTCAGAACAAGGCTATATTATATTGTCGGCTTTTCTTTGCAACTGGACATGTAGACGAGTTACACGAATGTTTAGACGCTATTTCAAACAGACAAAAACTAATATATATATGAAATAAAAACACACACAAAAAAATATATAATATAATATTTAGCACCGCGTCTTACTACCCGTTCGGGTTATACGCTTTAAGTACTAATTACTCTAATGGATTAGGAATTGGGAAGGTTGAATTAGAGGAAGTGAACCCGCATTTGCGTGGAGGAAGAATGGAAAACCATTTAGGAAAAACCACCCCAGTTCCTTTGACCGAGATTCGAACCTCTATCTCCTCGTCCTCGGCAGTCGAGCAGCTCAACACGACAAGCGCGTTTGCCAACTATGCCATCGAGGCGGGTCACACTAAAAAAGGATACACACGAAACCCGCCCTGTGCAAGCTTGAACTCAAAAGAAGGCATTGATGTTCACCATGCCCCAATTAAACATGAAAGATTTGTACACTCTGTTTTGAAATGGTGATGAGGTAATTTCACTTCGGCAAAAGGGCTGCTGCCTTTACTCTACCACTGCTTTAAAGTAGGTATTTTTATGTTTACAACTCCGAGCGCTCAACAATTATGGGGGTAGCGGGGACTTTATGACTCATTGTATTGCACACGCGAGAAACAGGGTAGTTTGAAAATGGCGGGAGGAATGCCTGACATGACTTGCAGCACGACTCATCCATCACATGTCATGTGGAAACTTGGCGCACAATTTATTTGGCTGAAAAACAACACTGTAACCAGTCAAGGCCAATGTTATTTTTTAAAAAAAAGGGGGTTCACATACTATTAACAACTGTTTAGTGGGAATATACCTACTGAGCCAGCTGTGCTCTATTTTGTTTGTAGTTAATTATACTTATTAGCAGTAGGTGTCAGCACCACATTGACCCTTCTCTCTTACTGGCTCTGGGCTCGCCTACACCCGCGCTTTTTTTTTACTAACGGTAAAATCAGTGTTCAAGCGTCTCAAGGTACAAAAAGCCCTGAAACTCTCTCGTGTGAAATAATTATTTTATTAAGTTCTCAAAACTCAAGATTGGGGTGCCCTAGATATCATCTCATCATTCCAGGTACTCTGTCACCATTCACAAAGGTAGGCTCCTAATTAATTAATTGTTTGTGTTTTAATAAAAGCGTGTGCCAAATTCTCGCCTGTTGACACCGTACAGAACAACAACGTTATAGCAGGAATTACTGTAGCTGAAATGTATAGTCAATTAAAGGGTTTATTGTGCGTCTTATGAAAGATTGCTTGTACAAACGGCTATGTGTTGATATTTTCCAGAGATATACCACCGAGCCAAGGTGGACGTTACGGAGGTTTCGGCTATACGATGGACGCCCCACCTAGGAGCAGTAGTCAAGAGTTCTTTGATAGCGCGGTCTCCTCTTTTGCTAGCGTAAGACATTATATTATGTTTTGTATCATTCTACATAAACATCACAATCTATTTTCGTCATTTTATTGAAACAAAGCAACTCTATACATAGTTTGCACTGCATATAACCCTTGAAAATCAAATCTAATATAACTGGTTTTTAATTATAATTTTTTTTCAACCTGTTTCTTGGGTTTGTGTTTAGTAAAAGCTACTAAAAATGTTTGTCAGGAAATGTATAAACTGCACTTGTTAATTTTTTTTCCCCAAATAAGTCATGGGTTGTGTGCTTTTGTAAAATACCTCTTTCTCAAATTATGGCTAGTTGCCCTTTTGGGGCCTAACCAACATACCTCTTCGGTTGCTTCATAAAAACAAAAAAAAAATTAATATTTGATATTTGGTTAAGTATAAATCGTACCAAATTTTAATAAATCTCGAGTAGTAACCGAAACAACCCTGTGTTAGAAGTCATTAAATGTTTATAAAGGTCCATAGCATCTCTCCAAAATCTTCATTAATTCATTAATCAGACATATCATTTATCAAAACATACTCTGATTAATAAAACTCATTGGTGCGTGGTTTACGAATTAATAAAAACTAATACCTTTGTGTAATATTGGTTAAATTGAAATAATTCAACTATGAATATTAGTTAGACACTATTTTTTTTCATAATTTGAATTAGTGGTTAGTGCCAATATGGTATTATATACCTACCAAGTTCTTTAGATGCCCGATCAAAATACGGGCATAAAAAAGACTCGCCCGACATTCCGGGATTTTTAGATGTCCGATTTACTGCCCAAAATTTTGGGTGCCTGACCACCTCCGTTCATACATCAAGTCATGTTATCTTCAGCTGTAAGTTTTGATAGATATTAACAATACTTATAAAATAACCCAAAGAAGATATAGGAAAATTTTCGATTTTTTTTTTTTTAGTTACCGACTGCATGAGGGGTTAACAACCTAGAATAATAATAATATTTAGCACCACGTCTTACTACCCGTTCGGGTTATACGCTTTATGTACTAATTACTCTAATGGAGTAGGAATTGGGAAGGTTGAATTAGAGTAAGTGAACCCGCATTTGCGTGGAAGGAGAGTGGAAAACCATTTAGAAAAAACCACCCCCAGTTCACCCGACCGAGATTCGAACCTCGACCTCCCCGTCCTCAGTAGTAGAGCTCAACACGACAAGCGTGTTAGCCGACTACACCACCGAGGCGGGTAACAACCTAGAGTTGGTGTCTCAGTGTGGTTTCACTTTTCAGGGTTGGTCAGTGTTCTCCACGTCTGCCACCAAAATAGCGAGCAAAGCAACAGAGGGAGCCATTAAGATCGGAGGGATTGCATCTCAGAAGGTAGCTGATATAAGTGTAACTGTAGGTGAAAAGGTAAGGGATGTTGTTGTAGCTAAACTTTTAGTTCACGTTACCATTTAATTTGCCGGCACAAGTCTTTTAGTTGAGACCCTTCTTCTGTTATTCTTAGTACAACACTTTTCTTTTTGTTCCTTTTTTTAAATCTTGGATGATACATTCTGTACAGATGCCGATTTTATTTTGTTGTGTCACAATTTTTTCTTTATTTAAATTGTCTCTTTTTTTACATCCTACTGTTTTGTTTATTATTTGCATGTAGTATTTACCTAAGCTTGCTCAAAAGGTTTGATTACTCAAATAACCGATGTTAAATTATTCCAATTAAATCTATGGTATTCCTTTTATTAATGTTTTATTTTTAAAACTAGTTCTAGGGAATTATTTCCTGTGCCTCTAGTGACATTGGATCTGGGTTTGAATTCCGGTCGAGTGTATCGAAGGAGAAACTTTTTGCTAAATTGTTTCCCACCCTCCCTTTATTCAAATGTTGGTACATTTTCTACCGTCCGCATCACGATTTAACTAATATAGTTAATATATGCATACAACTCAAATCAGGTATTAAGACGAGGGGAAAATTAACGAGAAAAAATAAAGTACTTAAATTTTACCAAAGCTACCGTTGAGAAACTTTTTTATGATATTTATATCCCAAATCACCTATTAAAATTATTTACACTTAAATCTCACCTACTCTACCCCAGCTAGTGTGAAAGTTAGGCTAGTTCGAATCAATTTTTTTTAATCAACAAAAAGTTTTTTTTTCATTAAGTTTTCAAGCGATACAAATTAAATACAAAAATAGTAGGACCCCCTTAAACTGACCTATGGCGACAGACAATTGGGGGCGACCGGATGGGATGAATGGTATTGGTCCACTCGCTGAAGTACCCGAGTGCGCTCATCAATACGGAACAATAGTAGTTGATTGTCGAACAACAAAACCTTATGTAATGTCCCTAGTTATAATATACTGTAATTGTTAATTTAATGCCTGTATAGTAATCTTTAGTTTA
Source organism: Timema douglasi (assembly GCA_901482245.1). Classification (NCBI taxonomy): domain Eukaryota; kingdom Metazoa; phylum Arthropoda; class Insecta; order Phasmatodea; family Timematidae; genus Timema; species Timema douglasi. The sequence continues at coordinate 43,429 of CABEEJ010004018.1, forward strand.
ATTGCTGATTATATTATATTTTGTTTGAATAATCTGAACATCAGTAAAGCTAAACAGGCCCCGGTGCTAACTAGTTCAGATTGCCGCGCTCTAAGTGTAGTTTAAAAAACAACACCTCATCATAAGCATCGAAGAATCACTTTAGGAAGTTGCGTTGCGCGTTTCACACTCCTCCCTGATGAGTTCCGACAGAATGAAACCTGGGTCGGGGGATTGGGCGGTGACAATCAATTTTCTTTAAGAGACATCCATTACTTCTTTGTCCATTGGCAGCAGTGTAAAGTGTGAACTGTGTTCTTTTTTTCATTGTAAAGGCCATATTGTGTTTGTCCCCCTTTTATATGTTTCTATCCACCTTTCCTACACCTTCTTCCAAATATAATACAATTAAGCGAAAAGAGGTTTTCCTTAGAGAGTTAAAACTATAGTGAATTTAGGTGAAACACTTATACGTAGAGACGGCAATATTCGGGAACAAAATTTAATTTCCACCTTCACGTAACCTAGTTAAATATCGGTAAACTTTGAAACTTGCTTTCTCACCTTCCCTGGCGGAAGCAGCCCAGATCAAGCTGATTGGACAAGTTTCCGTAGCTGTTGAATGATTTACCTAGGCTCAGTTTATGTTTCGTTTCTCATCTGCATGTGTGATTATTCTGGCTGTGCTTTGTATCAGGTGAAGGAAGGGAAGCTTCTAGATGATGTGACTTCTCAGGTGTCCAACCTTGCAAACAAGGTAGGTTTACTCTCTCTCTCTTTCTCTTGTATGTTGGCGCACTGAGAAAGTTTGTCAACGGTTTGGGATTGAAGCACATTTTAATTTTTTTGTGCATTTTTAATCTATGCATCACAAGGTGCTGTCGGTACATGTAAGCTTTGAAAGCACTGCTTGCCTATTTTAAATGAAATAAAATCTCTTAGTTTATAAATATGTTAAACATCGCACACCTAAGCTATTTTATATAACCACAAAACTAACGGTAAGGCTCCCAACCACTAATTACTCTAACAAAGTTTCAACTACTTGGGATGTATATGCTAGTTTAGGCGTACATTTGGTAGAGCCTCATAAAAATTGTTTTAGTTTTAGTTAAATTTCGTTTTTTAACTCTCACTTTTCGATGTTATTTTGTGTTTATTCAAAATTACATGTTATCCGAGTGTTTAAGCGTTGTTAACCTATTAAGACATTGTATACAAAATTAAAATTTATTATTGAAACCTTATACACTTGCTTTAAAATTTTTTGTCAAGTTTGTCTGCACGTTTCACAATTTTGTAGCCTAAAGTTAGTTTACACTACAAGAAAATACTTATCAAATTACAGCAGGGTCAAAATTTCTGCTTGATTTCTTCTTATTTAAAGATATTTTGTTGTTGTAAAAGTTGTGTTATTTAATTTTATAAGAGGATTTTGTGTAACAAGACAATTTTGTTTTATTTCTCTTTTCAAAAACATTGAAAATCATATCTAAAAACTATCAAAGGAAAAAGTATTTGAGTCCATCTTTGTATGGCACTTTTCGCTTTATCTCGTCTCACCATTTTTATGGGGCTCTAACAATTGTTATAATTAGAAACATTTTCCACGCAGTAAATGAATCAATTAGTAGCTAATCACCCACTTAAGTTGTTCTATCGGCTTACACTCACTCTCGCTAAATGTTTGATTGTCAAAGACTGGGAGATCAAGGTTCGAATCCTGGTAAGATGAGCGGAGTAATTACCTAAATAATTACCCTATCTGTACATAAAAATGTGGATACATTTCAAATACATTTTACCTTCCTTCCCCTAACAGCACTGGTGTAATTAATAAATATATGTATAACCTAAATTATAGTAAAATGCCATGCTAAAAAGTTGTAAATCAGCTTTTATAATACCAATGAACTCGAGTAATCATTCTACAATTTTTTAGTTTTTTACGAATCTGAATCTCCTATTTACCTTCGAATCTCAAAATCTCAAATTTGAATCTTGGAAAAAAATTATAGACACAAGAAGAAATATAAATATAATAGAGTAATATAATATACTAATAATAACTAAATATTAATATTCTTTCTTATTTTGTTATTTATTATTATTACATTTATAAATCCAGTTAAATTACTGGTCTGGGTTCTGGTTGTTAAGTTCATCTATAATTATTACTGAGTTCTGAACCACCAATATACGGTATTAGAGATATAAAACAATTTCACTGTGTTTTTTTTAGTTTTTTTTAAATAAAAGGATTTGAGTCTTAAATTGGAAACTGTCCCAAATCTCAATTATCCGTAGGGATTCGAGAGATTTGAAGGTGTCCCAACCCTAAAAAAAAATTAATTTGATTATCGACTGAAAAATGCCAATTTTTTAACAATGATTAATGAGATTCTCGTTTTTTAATCTTTACATCCCGGAAACTGTTCTTAGACCAAATATATGTTACCATCAAACCAACATTTTGAGTATAATTAAATCCCTACGGCTCCATATACATATTTGTAACATGAATTATCTCTAACGTTTCTCTTCAGGTGGGTGATTTAGGAAGAAGAGGATGGAAAGACTTGTCAGGCGTGAATGTACCGCCCCATGAAACAATTCCAGAGACCACGGATAATCCTTCCACCGAAAAGTCATCCTTGTTACTTGAAGGAGGAATCGCCCAAAGGTTTGTCTAATCATCAGACACACAGAGATTTCGAAAGACATGTTTGTTTGTTTTACACATTTTTTCTTGGCACATTAATTGCTTCTAAAGGTGACCTGGCGGTCTAGGGGTAAGGTGTCAGACTTCTGTGCTGGCGGCCGGGGTTAAATCCTCGGTCCTGGCACAGATTTATCTGATTACCAAACCCTTCCTTCACCTCTGACAAGACATCTTGTGAATGTGGGGAATGCCAGGTCTCCACCGTGGTTCGGATTCCATGTTAAACTGTAGGTCCTTCATTTCATCTCACAATCACCCTACCATTACACATTAGCGTAAGTGCGTATAACCCGAACGGGTAGTAAGACTAATAATAATAATAATAATAGATAATAATAATAATAGATAATAATAATAGATAATAATAATAGATTCTAAAACATAACTCAAGATCATTGTAGCATTATTTGAATTAATTTGTGAAATGAAACAAAATAAAATCTATTCGCAAAATTGACAATTTGGTAGAGCCTGTGAGTACTCGATCTCGAGCTTGTGACTTAAGCTACAATATTACTAAAATACTTTACTAAAAATATAGTACTAAAATTTAAAAGCGTATGTCGTAAAATAGTGGATTCAACCCAACTCTGAATATTTTGTTTGTTACAGGAGTCAATCAAAGGACCATATTAGTGCTTCGTTACTTACTAATGACCGCGGAGACTCGCCAGGGAAAACTGAAGATGACTGGGGGTGGGGAACCAATAAACAATCCAAGTAATTTTTTTTATATTGTCAAGCCATTTTCAAAAGTAGTTAGCTAACGCACTAGTTTTGTGTTGAGCTAGACTGCCGAGTATGGGGAGATCAGGGTTCGAATCTCATTCGTATGAATGGGGTGGTTTTACCTAAATGGTTTTCCCCTATCTCTCTCTCCACACAAATGCGGGCCTACAGTTTTCTGATACGTGTGTAGGCCTTACCCTATTATCCTCTTTTTCATGTTTAATTTTTTTTTTTGTGAAAATTTATGGTTACATTATTCATATTTTAAAATTAATTTAATATACTTGTACAAGCTTTATTGTTTTTAACTAGACAAAAGGAAATAATAAGTAACTTTATTTGCTATGAAATAATATCTTAAAATGAAACATTTTAATTAAACTCAGTATTTTTTATATAAAATTGAAAATTCCCAGAACTCAAATTTCTTAAATTTTGTAAAAATCCTAGATTTTGAACAACTAATAAAATTCTAACTCGAATTTTTGAGTAACTAATTAATCCACTGATATGAAATATTCGTGTTAGAATTACATCCATAAGAACATTTTATTTCAGGGCTTCCAGTGGTGCCAAGTCACCTAACGATTGGGATAGTTGGGGCCCAAGCGGTGCCTCGGAACAGGGCACTCCGACCCCCGCAACCACTTCCGCCACCAAAAAAGGAAAAAAGAAATCCACTAAGGATGGCCTACTGATCGACCTTGCCGAGGGAAAGAACAGTGATTGGAACTCCAAGTGGAACGACGATGACGAGGCATGGGACATGTTGAATAGAAAAGATTAAAATTTCCGACAGAATAAGCGGCGCTTATTGGTTCATTTGGTTTCCTTACGCATGATGCATTTACAATGGCACACGTCTAACAGTATTTTTCTGCTCCTTCTAACAATAATATTCAGCATTTGAGCTATTGTAAAGTGTTTTGTTGGTTTTAGCTTTTGTATAAATTACCTTTTTCCATCATTCTTAAGATCAATTTGATCATTTGTCAAAGTTAAGGCATTGTTTTTTTCAAACATTCCATTTTATATTTTAACGCCCCCCCCCCCTTTCCCACTTATTTATCTCACTCATTTATTGGAAAACACTTTCAGGCATTGATCATCATCATCATCATCATCATCATCATCATCATCATCATCATCAACAACTGTTTCCACACTGTCGCCTGGTCAGTTTAGTTAAATGTCTCACTCTTCCTCCATTATTCCCCAATCCACTCCCTCTATTGGCTGGTAGGGGTGTATGAAGCTTTGAAGCATTGACCTGGCTTCGAAACAAATATCAGCTTCGACGTCTTATAAAATTCTGGCTTTGACGATAACCAAACTTCTCCAATCAAATTGCCGACTGTTAAAATACTAAATTTATGTTCGTTTGGTCCCGTTACGAGCTGTTTGGATTTGCATTACAAGTTAATATCCATATGGAAATAAACTGAAGTACTCGGCTTGTAAGTTGTGTTAGTAAGTTGATTTATCATATTAAAACAAAATACTACAAATATGGTTACAATAAAATGATTTCAAGTAATTTTAGCGCATAAATTTATGTATTAATAACCACAATATAATATTTTTTTAATCATAAATCAACTAACAAAATTATTCCTACTTGTATTTGGCTTCGAGAATATTTAATATATTTGATTCGAGTTTGCTTCGAACTGAAAATGTGGACTTCACACACTCCTATTAGCTGGTGTTAAGGGTGTAGTTTTAAAATAGCCGCCTGGCTCTTGGAGGATGGTAAACTGGTAAGTATGGAGGAGAAAATAAGGGATGGTACCCTCGAATCATTAAGGATATTCAAGATGCTTGGATTCAAGACTCAAATCTCTAAAAATGAATTGGTTTTTTACTTCAACTTTTCAAGTTAAGTTTGTTTTAGAGCTCTATTACAGCTTATGTTTAGTTCAGAACTAATTATATTTATAGTGTGAACTTAACAACCAGGCCCCAGACCAGTAATTTATCACTTAACTGAATGTATGAATGCTATAATGGATGGATTATAAGAAATAATGTTAACATTTGTTACTATTTGTATTTTATATTATTCTCTTATATTTATATTTTTTTTCAAGATTCAGGATTCATGGGTAAATTGTAGAATCAAATTCGTAAAAGATTTGACTCAATTCTACTCGTTAGAATATAAAACCTCAAATGTAAAATATTCTGCAATACACACTCGATTAGCTATCAATTCTTGGTCTTCTGGTTATTTGGTAAATATTTGTGAAAATATATAGGATTTAAAAAAATATATATCACTTTAATAGTATTTAAAGTGTACCTATTATTTTTTTGTTAAAACTGTTTTAAATATTTTTTAAGGGGTCTGTGATATATTTTATTGTTTATTAAGTCACCCGGTGAGATTCTCCAAATTATCTCTGGTATTTGATAGAATGTAGTCAAGCTTGGGTGAATGAATATATGTCATTTTAAAATTCAATTGTGTAAATATAAAACAAATGTATTAAAATTATTTAGAAGCCAAAATAAAACATATTTTAATTGAAAATCACATTAATAGGTTAACAATGAAAGTTGAACGCATTGAGCCTTAATAAGTTACAGGATTAAGGACTAATTTTTAAACATATTTGTTACGTTGATTGAAAGATTAGTTTTCAATGTAATAATTATTAAGTCAACATCATAACAATCCGCTTCAGTGGTCGTATGGTCTAAAGTCTCACACTCGTGTTAGACTATACTGCTGATAATAGGGAGCGCGGGATTTGAATCCTGATAGGGTGTACTGAGGTTTTTTTTCCAAAATAGTTTTATACTCTCCCTCCACACAAATGTTGTGGGCTGTCTTTAAGAGCATGAATCGTAACAGGCCCAACTCTGCTCGCGCGAGGTATTATGGGAGTTAAGGGAAAAGAAAAGACCAAGATCTGCCAGAAATGTGTGCAGTGTATTCGTATTTGAATGATTACTCGAAAAGTTCTGCGGTGATGATGGGGGACAAAGCGACAACGTTTCTTGTTAATAACAACAGCATGTTCCTGTTATGACAGAACGAAGATTTGTGTACAGTGCTTAGCTTTGAAACCATCCTAATAAGGTCAAAAAATACCTTTTTGAAGCAGTTTTAATCTAAATATCCTTTAATATCTCAACAATGTTCAGTATTAGGAACTTCTAATAACCCTTTATCTCCAGTAATGTTTGAGCAGAAATAATCCACGAACAATAGTTTTGGTATAAATGTACGATTTCTATCCGACTGTATCGCAGAGTTGATGGGAATGTGATGCATGCTATTAAAACCTGTGGCTGAGGCAAAGATTTTAAAATTTAATAGTAGAAAATATTGGTCCTTAATCCACTAATTAGTATCAGTTTTGATCCACTACCAATACTTTCATATTATGTTTGATATAAATATTTGGAAGAAGGTACAGTAAAGGTATATAGACACACATAAAAGGAACACACACAAAATGGCTTTTACAAATGAAAAGAAGAACACAGTTCACACTTTACACTGCTGCCACTGGACAGAGAGCTAACGGCTGACTCTTGAAGAAATTCAATTGTTATTGCCCATTTCCCTACTGTAACTTATCCCAAATATTTATAACAAAATACCTAAAAAAAATAGGTTTTCCTTAAAGATATATATTATGTTTGGTAGAAATAGTGATAAAGAAGGTTTATTTTAAAAATTTGACTATTTTTATAGCCTCTGAATTTTAGTTTCTTTTTAAGGTTATTCAACTTTCTGATGTGATTTTCTGAGATAAATTAAAATCCTATATTAGGATACATGTAATTTACATAGGATTATGTTACTTAGGATACTGGTGTTGAGACTTATAAACTGATTGAACTGCATGTTATTCTATACATAACTTTAGTAACTTAATTAATGCATGGGGTAGATTTTGGTACCATTTAATTTCATTTCGGGTGCCGCACTGTATGAGGGCTAAGGTGATGTAGGGAACGAGAGAAAGCGTCAGGGTTTGCAGTTTTTTATAACACTTTTTATTGGTCAAAATAAATAAAATGTTGCTCCAGTAGAACCATAAGAGTCTAATTTTCTTCGCCTGGCGATATCAACAGTTGTTGAATATCTGTAATGAGCAAAGTGGAATTAGATGACAAACTTCTAAATGAAGATAAAAAGTTGTCATTAAATTCCAGGACTCCCATGACAGATATTCAACAACTGTTAATATTACTAGGTAAAGAAAACTGAACTACGTTTCTACTGAAGAATTATTTGATTAATTTTAACCCCCCTCCTCCCTCCCTCAAAAAAAATAATGTTTTAACTGCAAAAACACTGACCTTTTCTCTTGTTCCTACCTCCCCACCTTAAAGTGACTATATATTTTTATAATTAATTCCTTCTTAATTAATATCATGGTGAAGCATATCATAATAGCCTTTTTTCTTTATTAAACCTCAACAAAATATAATAATCCTATAGGTATTCGAAAACTAAAAATATAATTGAATTAATTTAAAACATATATTTTCAAACTATTTGTTTTCTGAATAACTAATTCAAACAAAATATATTAGATTTAAAGATAATCTTTGCTTTAGAATAATGTAAATCGTCCCATTCCCACAGAGTACTCTAAATTATTTATATTGATGCATGTTAATATAATGGGTTTTAGTTATAGATACTATCAGTATCTGTGAACTCAAGTTTTTCTTTTTTAGCTATGTAGAGCTTGAGTAAGATTCTCAACAAAAAACAACTCCAGAGTATCAGGCTAATGAGCTTGAATTCAAAAAACATAATAAAATGATTAACTACCAGAAGCGTCGCAGAGCTGAGGGGCTGTCGCCACCCTAATGTTGGGTAAAAACTTGAACGTTGGTAATTATGTGGAGAGTCGAGATCTGGGGTTTGGAAAATCTAGACTTATTTGCACCCCAGTACTTTCAACTAAGAAAGTTCTTTACCACAAACTCGAACAGACGAATTTTAAATCTCTCATCTGTTGATCCCTACTCTTCAAAAGTTCCCAACCTCATAATTCATCCGTAGTAGATTATATAGAAAGCTTAGTTAATCAAGTTAGCTAGTAGCGCCGTTGTCAATGCATACTAGTTTTAAGGCTACTACTAGACACTAATATCCTCAAGAACGTTAGGTAATGTTTTAACCCTTTGAGTGCCAACGTCGCTCAGAGCGATAGCGCAAAATATTTGCTAAAATTGCCAGCATTGTTCATAGCAATCCCATGTTTTTAAGATGTTAGTTCAGTATTAAGTCAACAGATAGGGTATATTTTATTTCCACTGCATTCTTGTATGTTCAAGCTAAATTTATTTGTCTTTGCACTTAGTTTCGATATACTATAAACAATCTTTTCAATGCTTACTACCCAATCTATTTGGAATGCAACTCTTCACTAAGTGATGGCCTTGATACAATCCCACAAAGATGTAATAAGAGCATTGATCTGTTTAATTCGTACAGAGCTTACTTTGTACCCATTGTTACACATGCAGCAGAAACATGGACATTGAATGTAATAGAGACTAGGAATAGTGGAGGCCATGACATGGCATTGAATGTAAGACTAGGAATAGTGGAGGCCATGACATGGACATTGAATTTAATAGAGACTAGGAATAGTGGAGGCCATGACATGAACATTGAATGTAAGACTAGGAATAGTGTAGGCCATGACATGGACATTGAATGTAATAGAGACTAGGAATAGTGGAGGTCATGACATGGACATTGAATGAGAGACTAGGAATAGTGGAGGCCATGACATGGACATTGAATGTAAGAGAGACTAGGAATAGTGGAGGCCATGACATGGACATTGAATGTAAGAGAGACTAGGAATAGTGGAGGCCATGACATGAACATTGAATGTAAGAGAGGCTAGGAATAGTGGAGGCCATGACATGGCATTGAATGTAAGACTAGGAATAGTGGAGGCCATGGGAGTAAAGTTTGTGAGGAGCATGTTAGCTGTCACAGGAAGAAACAAGATTAGGAATGAAGTTATCCAGGTACAGGGAGTACATGAGATAGTAGAGATGGGAGGAGAGACAACAGAAAGTATGCAAGGAAATGGAAAATGGAAGCAATCAAAGTATAGTAAGAATGGTGGAAGGATAGAGGAAGATGGTGGCATTTTACCAAACTGAACCGCCCACAGGCTGGAAACAGTTGATGGTGGTGATAGTAAATTTTTAAAGCCTCGAGCTTATGTTGTGTTTGCAGACCTCTTTAATAAACCTAGTTGGTAATTTGGTTTAAATGAGCTGCTATAATTCTACTAGCGACTACTTCCAATTTTAATGGATCAAGTGTCAGATACTGGTTTATCTCGATCTACCCATCAATATCGTTGCTATTTTCATTCGATTACGCTGGGAAATTAAGTCATCATTAAAAGTCTTGTCTTTTGAGTTCTTTAAAGCTCACAAATATATAAAATAGTTTCAAATAATATTTAAGTGTGATCAAAATAATTTCACACTCATTCATAAAAATTTCTATGTGCTGATATAATCATTTAGTTCATAAAGGACATGTTAAATAGCTCAAACAAATAAAGATAATGAATTCTTGAAGGAAACATTTAGTTAAGTTATGGAGGAGGTGCACAAACGTTGTACCGAATCTTTCTCCTAACATAATAATTGTGTTCAAATTTGAAAATATAACATGATTAGAATCATAGCTCGTTAATAAAAATTGACATCAAATTGATAAATTAATTTACATATTTAATTCGTGTTACTCTTTTTAAGATAATTAATTAATATATATTCTCATAGATATCAAATGTTTCTCTATTCGTTATTTAAAATGATAACTATTCAAACACCGCTAATGATTGTTTTATTAATATTACTGTTAACTAAAAATATTATTGTGTACATTAATACATATTATTGTAATTTGTTTGAGTTAAACATATTTACTAATATAGTACTTTTATAAATATTGCTAATTATTTTTGTAACAACATATTTATTTATTTTAAATTTCTTGAATCATGTTTTCATAATTATTTCGTTGTGACCTATTTAGAGTTGAATTTTCTAAAGGTTTGTCTTAGAGAATATTTATTGTATGTCATGTTTTTTTGGAGGAGGGGGGGGGGGG
>CABEEJ010004018.1:55483-71549 GCA_901482245.1 Timema douglasi
TGATAAGTTCAAAACTTTCAAATAAAACAGTAAATGTGCTACATTATAGACTGCGGAGGAAAATAGAGCTTATAATGGCTATATAATGGAAGGGTAGGGACCAAAATATAATACTTTACTTGGAGGGGCCCATAAAGTCATTAAAATGTTATATCTGGATAACGCAAAAGGTGAAAAACAAATTTCTGATGCTTTGCTCAGAACGTCACATACTGTGTATACAGGGTGATACGAAACTCTCTGGACAAACTTTAATGGGAAATAGGGAACACTAAGAGAAACCTTTTCGTTAATGAATGTTTGGGGGCAGATGTCAACCTTGGATGCTGGAGGACGCTGTTAGAACGCTAATTTCCATCGCTATAATTTGTAACATGGAACATTTAATGTATTTTGAGATGGTTGACATGCATCTAATATATGGGGCTACAAAGTCTTTTAAAGTTACGGCAATCGGTGCGTCAACGATGTCGGGCATTCATTACTGTTGGCGGTCGCTCCTTTTAGCAACTGCTGTAAATAAAAATGTTGTTCACATTTTTTTGCCTTTCATTTATGTACCAACAGCACCCTCTAGGACCAAAGGGTGATATCTACAAACATCATTCATTAAAAAAAAACAATTTTCCTTTAGCATTATTGTTCCCTATCTCTCATGTCAAGTTTTGAATTGCCCTGTATTTGCTATTTGATACAGTTTATATTGTATCTTCATTTCACTGGTTTATTTACGTTTGAGTTTATTATGTTGTGTGTTAAAAATTAGTAAAAACGGGCTCATTTATTTGACATAGTAATTGATATGATCATAAATAATTATTTGAAGACCCTAAGTCTAGAAACTGTTAGTTTCTATAGTTTATTTTTGTGATATGTTAATTTCTTTATTTAAATTTAATAAAAAAAACTGCACATTTGTATTACAATACTCAGGCTAAATATGCTAAATATAACTATATTTTTAATGTAAATGTAGTTTATAGCATTATGTGACAATTTTATAGACCAGTGGATTTGGGTTTTAAGGCTATAATCTTGGTAATGTATGAATCAACTGTGGATAACCCAGCTTGGTTCAATAAGGTGTATAAAATATATTTAAAGGAAATGCATCTTTCTTTCTTGACATCTAGCAAATGTATAATGTTTAAAAATGAGGTGGCCCAATGGCTAGATAATTTTATAATAAAGGAAATTGATAACACTAAAGAAAAAGGAAAAATAAACTACTAAGAGTAAATTTGATTAAGAAAGCTCACCTAGGTAAAGAGGTAAAATGTGGGAAGAATCCAATGCACAAAGGTGACATTTTCTTCTATCTTCTATAGTACAAGTAGTCACACACACATTTTAACACAAATAGAATATTTCATTGTTGCCTTTATCAAACAAAAAAGAAGAAAGTACATACTAAACAATGGATTACTCCATTTTGAATTTTAAAAAGAAACTGTTAGAAACACATTGTGCCAACTGCTTTTGGGAGCAAAGATAAATTCTTTGATTAAGGTTAATATATATAGAAAACTGATGATGATAATAATAATAGATAAGAAAATAATGATAATAGAAAATGATATTTTTAAAAAATATAATTTTTATTATCATTATTTTCTTATCTATTATTATTATCATCATCAGTTTTCTATAAATATTAACCTTAATCAAGGAATTTATCTTTGCTCCCAAAAACAGTTGGCACAATGTTTTTCTATTAGTTTCTTTTTAAAATTCAAAATGGAGTAATCCATTGTTTGTGTTATATGTACTTTCTTATTCTTTGTCTTTGCTAAAGGCAACAATGCCGAAATATTATTATATTTGTGTTAAAATGTGTGTGTGACTACTTCTACTATAGAAGGCAGAAGATGTCACCTTTGTGCATTGGATTCTTCCCACATTTTGCCTCTTTCCCTAGGTGGGCTTTCTTCATCAAATTTACTCTTAATAGTTTATTTTTCCTTTTTCTTTAGTTTTAGCAATTTCCTTTATTATAAAATTAGCAAATGTATAAGTTATTTAGATAAATAGTTTATATGAAAAGAGGACAGAGATGATATTTTTAAGAACACAAAAAACAATTGTTTGATTTATTCTTTATAATATTGTTTAGTAAGAAATTTAATGTCTGAATAATTTAAATAGCATTTTTCCCAAAAAATTCAGTAGAGGTAGCCTTAAACTAAAATAACTTTGAATGTATGGATTTGGTTAAGTTAGAGTGTGTATATCCTTGGAATTAATAGTCTCATTAAATTGATGACGTGGTCTGGACCTGATTGTTTAAAAGTTGTCAAAAAACCAAATTTCCTCTATGCCAACCAACTGAAATCACTAAACATTTGACCAAGATTAATGCTTTGTATTTATTTTTATTATAAAAATAATCTTCAGAGTTATATTCATTAATCATCACTAAAATAAATATATATATATATATATATATTTTTTAAGAAGGTACAGGAGGACTTGGGCGGTACTGATTGATTTTCTTCAAGAGGCAGCCATTACCTCTCTGTCCAGTGGTAGCAGTGTAAAGTGTGAACTGCGTTCTTTTCGTTGTAAAAGCTATGTTGTGTTCGTTCCTTTTATATCGTATGTTTCTATCCACTTTTTCTGTACCTTCTTCCAAATATATATTACAAATTACCTACAAAAAACCAAAAGAGGTTTTATTTAAAAAGAACTAAAATAAATAGTAATTTTAAAACTACAAACTTTACAAATTTTCTATGTGTTAAACTACAATGTTGATTCGAAATTTAAATCATTTAATTCAATTCATTATTATTCATGAACTTTTAGAGTACATATTAGTTAAGAAAATAAAATGTATTATGTTACTTCACTAATCAAAAGTTAGAAGAAATGGTACTGCTACAATATCCAAGCTTATCTCATTTTCACTTGTAAATGACTGAATGGTTTCACCGGGAATTTCCATGGTCTTTATGTCTTGTAAATCAAAGTCTTTTTTGTCAGTAAAAAAACAAACTATGTTGCAGCACAAAATATTGATAATTTTCAACAATGCAGATATGTGCATTTTAATACTTAAGTTATTTTTCTCTTTTAAAACAAATTTGATATTATTGCAACAAAGAAATATAATTGCTTAGGTGTAAGGAAGTGAGTTTTTTTAAACGCTACAAAAGGTTGTATAGATGTCTTTTGATGCTTCAATTAAGCCTTTTAGTGCCACGAGTCGATCTGTCTGGCTCTGCTTACTATTGTTAAAAGTGCAACAATACAATCTAATTGGCTCTCCATATCTGAGCTAGTTTTCGCTTTATCTGATAAGATAGTGTAGTAGTGTCATATATCACTGGAAAGAGAACATTTCCCTCTTATTTTGTATAAGCTCGGCAGCAAAAATCAACCGTAAATAGCTGTTATTGGAACTGTCAGCTTAGTACTGGTCACGTACTCAATGTGCTAAGTGCAACGTTGGTTTACGTACGAGCTGCACGGAAAAACATAAGTGTGGCTCACATTCATACTGATGTAAATAGTTTGGTGAACAGTTTTCAAATGTATGTGTTAAATTGTTCTGAGTTTAGAAAAAATATACTATTTTGATTTTCATGCTATGTCATGTGAATGAAAATATTTCTATACCAACATAGTTAAATAGGCGTAATGACTTTATAAATTTATATAATGTGTAAAAAAACTACATGAAGGAACAGCACATGCATCTTCAAGATAGAAAAATCAAAATAATCCCTAATAAATAAAGGTTTGGCGAATTTTCTTGCAAGCCCTTACAAAAATGAGGAAATAGCTTTGGCATTATTTGCGCACAAAACCTAACAGGCCTCCGGCACTCTTTTCTTGCGAATTCTGGAATAGGCGTGGCACTAAAAGTCTTAAGTGAGAAATGATACTCTCTTTTTGGTTTGATGGACATGATAGTGATTATGTTAATTAAAGATATGAATCTGTGAAATGGGAAAATATAATTGAATAAATCACTTCAAATGTTATATCTATATAGTCTTCATTTTGACTTTCAATTGCCTTTTGACCTGATCCAATCACTAATGTTAATCCTTTCTGTGCTTTTGATTAAACACTTTTCTTCCTGTAACATCACAGATTCCCCATGTTAGTGGATTTACGTTTTATTCAGAGAGTTTCAAAGATATAACGTTGAGACAAAAACCATACATTTCTAATAATGTTCACATTTATTTAGTAAGGAATAGTAATAATTTATAGTATGGTTAAACCTTCATTTTTTATACCTTTCTCCTTATTATAATATTTATTTATAATATTTAGCACCGCGTCTTACTACCCGTTCGGGCTATACGCTTTAAGTACTAATTACGCTAATGGATTAGGAATTGGGAAGGTTGAATTAGAGGAAGTGAACCCGCATTTGCGTGGAGGGAGAGTGGAAAACCATTTAGGAAAAACCACCCCCAGTTCACCCGACCGAGATTCAAACCTCGATCTCCCCGTCCTCAGGCAGTCGAGCAGCTCAACAGGACTAACGCGTTAGCCAACTACGCCACCGAGGCGGGTTCTTTCTCCTTATTATTTATATATATATTTTTTTTCTATGATAATGACATTTTTCGGTGAATGTTACACCATCTTCAAGTCTTATATGTATTAAAGATGATTGATTTTACTTCATACTATTGGCAAGTTGTGAAAATTATATCTATTCTAGTAATTCTAAAAATAGTCATACAGTGTCACAAAATTATTTTTGCATTGAAAGTTTTTTCTTGTAAATAATTTTGTTGTAAATCATATATAACTCAAGACTATTTGGTTTAGCCACGAAAATGTTCAATAAGCTTTTTCCTGACAGGATCTGAAATAAAAAAGTCCTTGGTGGCAAAAAGGTAAAATTAAAAACCAAGTTGATGATTTCAAGGGGCAAATAGTAGTTACTATGTAAACTCGTCGGAGGAAGAGGGGAAGTGCTATCAGTAGATAAACAAGAGCCCTATCAGGGTGGACTGCTAATTGTCTTCCCTCTCTTTCTATCTCGTACATTGGTGTCTTAAGTGTGATAGTGAGTGTGTAAACTAGTCAGAGGAAGAGGGGAAGTGTTATCAGTATATAAACAAGAGACCTTTCAGGTTGAACTATTCATTTTCTTCCCTCTCTTTCTATTATGTACATTATCGTCTAATTATAATAGCGTACTTATTTAAAACAAAAAATTAAAATAATGTTATCCAAAATTAGCTGCCGCCCGTGCCTGGTGGGCCTATAGTGTAAATCCACTTCTGCTCCCGCTGAGAATATGTTTGAATATATATTTTTCTTAGTATTACAATAAATTAAAAACAAAGAATCAATGTTTTATTTTACAACATTATTCTTTTAAAATATATACATTATAAATTACAAAGTCAACCACTAGCTGAAGGGCGTCATTATTCTAAACTCTTCAATAATCTCTTCCAGAAGCAGCTTTTGTCCCTTGAATGGGACCTTCAGGTGGTGTCTTAGACACTACCGGTACCCTAAGAAAACCCATCAACGCCGTTCCTCTAATAATAATAATAATAATAATAAAGTACTTTGTAAATATATTTTTCGGTGGCTATCTTATGAAGAACTGTCTTCTGCACGACGTCATAGAAGGAAAGGTTGAGGGAAAGAGGAGCTTAGGAAGGAGGAGGATTCAAATATTGGATGACTTAACGGAGCTGAAGGAAGAGACAGGATAGGGCGCATTGGCGGTCTAAGCTCACTCAAAAGAAATGGACCTATCGTGAAACAGAACACCTAATAAAAAGTAGAGGCCCCCATGGCTCTATATAGGTATACATGATTCGAAGAGAGTTATCCAATTTACTGGAGGTTTATGGTAAATCGGTAAAGTTTTTCTTGCCAATATTTTTCCTTTTGTTAAGAAATGTGCATCAATTTCAAACCTGCAAAATGAAAATAAAATAATCTTTAAATATAATATTGTACTATTATGTATCACAATAATCACATTGAGGTTTTATAGTGTAATACATATAATCTCATTTAAACACGACCAGAAAATAATAAATAGAGACAATCTAGAATAATAGGCCTAAGTAGCCTTAACTGGGATGTACTAATAAAATATCCTGTCTGTAACTTATATTACAAATGCAATATTTATCAAAACAGTTTAATAACTAATTTTAAAGAATAAATCTTTTACTTGAGAAAATTTCTATTATAAATTCTTTAGTGAAAAAAATCTATCTTTCTATTTGTAAACTAGCGCCAAGTTTCTTAACGCTAGTGAAATGACAATCTATATTGGCTGCTCTGTGAATCCTGCTGTAGCATGCACATGCGCTTTTAAGAAACATTTATCCGCCAGTTACAAGTTGAACTTCTTGGTGACTTGATTTGTTGTGATTATGTTGTTTTATGTTTGCTTACTACCCCATAAAATATGTTTTGTTTATGAAAGTGGGTGTGTTGTGTTATTTGATAATCTTGTTTAGTTACATACCACGCACTAAGGTTCTATAATAATTACTATTATTATTTCGAGCAAGTCAAAATAATGCTTCCAATTAGCCTACATCATGACTGACATAAATTCAAACATTTGATTTTTCAAATTTTTATTTTTTGTAATGGGGGATTCAAGTAGGTTGCATTTAAATTTTTCCTGTGACATGTCATCATCTCATTATTTTAAGAGTTCGTTTGCTAAATCGATGGCTGCAGATTTCACCAACAGGAGCAAATCTCTGGAGTATGGTTGCTTCAACAATTCTAAAACTAATCGCGAATTGTTTAGTGTTTCGGTCCAAGATAAACATTCTCCATTATTACGTGAGAATACAGCGTTGTCCTTGTGGAATAAACCAAATTTATTACGCGAAGAACACCCAAAAATGAATGGCACAATAAAACATAATTTTTGTGCTACAGAACAAAATTGGAATTCAAGAGGGGTAAGTATTATTAATTATTTCTTCCAATACCTGGAAAACCTAAATTTAAAAAGAACATGTAAACTCCATACCACTCAAAATGATGGCAAGGCTAAGTAAAATATTAGCGTATTATGCGTTCTGGATAGTAGGCCTATACAAACTTCCAGATAGGCCCATTCAAGATTATTTAAAAATTCAAAGTTTGATGCATACCGTAATAAAGATCTTACTGTGGGCTTACAGTATTGTAAAATTATTTATAATTAATAATATGAAATATCTATATTCAACTGACCCACCTAGTTGGCTAATGTGCTAGTTTCATGTTGAGCTAGACTGCCGAGGATGGGGAGATCGAGGTTCGAATCTCGGTCGGGTGAACTGGGGGTAGTCTTCCCTATATGGTTTTCCACTCTCCTTCCACGCAAATTCAGGCTCACTTCTAAAGTCAACCTTCCCGATTCCTAATGCATTAGCGTAATTGGTACTTAATAAGCTTATAACCTGAATGGGTAGTAAGACGTGCTGCTAAAAAAAATAGCTGTACACAACAAGTTTATTGGATATTATTCGGCCATATTCCTCACCATTTCCTATTAGGTTTTATGTTATTTCATAATAATTATAATTGATTAAAAATAACAAAATCAAGAACGTTTACAGTTCCTTTTTGAGGAAATATTTTGTCTAGAAAATAAAATCTTACCTCGCAGTGTTATTAACAACACAAAACAAAAAAGTCACCCATCCATATAGTAAGACTATTTAATTAATAATTTAGAAAATATTCACTTATTTCGCGAAACATAGTGTCTACAGTAACTACGCCTTGAATATCTTGCTCTTTTCCATATCAAACTACAACATGCTAGAAATTAATTAACTGACACTAACCTTCTAAGTCTATTAAAATTAAATTGCAATAAAATTTTGGATGGTTTAGACCTGTTGCATTTAGATATTTGTTACTTCCATTCAAAGTTGTCGTGTGTGTATTCTGATTAGTATAATGACAAAATTGTTGATCATAAGTAACCGGGCGTAAACAATCTTTACCCCAAATAACTCTATAATTTAATAAACCAACCTTCCGTTTATATTAAAATAACACAAATACCTGATTTTGGAAAAGAAAAAAGAATGATGAAAACACTATCAAACATAACCTAACGTTTGATCGACTCAGACGTGGAATTTATTTTAAATCATAACACAACTTATAAATGTTTGTTTTTAATAAATAATAATCATAAAATAAAATGGCAGGAATGATGAGGAATATGACCGAACGATATTCATTGTTAAAAGTAGGTGAGTGGGGCTATTATTTTCTTAACCAGGACCCAAACAGTCTTAATATGTATACTTAAGATAGTTTTATTTGTCTAAGATTGATAACACGGTTTGCCCCCCCCCCCTCCCCCACCCCCCAAATAACTTTGGTAGCTACCTAAGTTGTTTAAGTATTCAGACCATACATTTTTTATAGCCGAATTATTTTAATACTAATTATTTTTTATCTTTGTGTCATGACAACATTTACAGTACATGATTCTAAACTTTTCTGATCTAATACAACCTAACCTTCCGAATGTGTCAGCAAATAAAAGGTTTGATTAAGTTGGTATGAGCAGTAGGTATGGTCAAATTATTTGGGAATATTTCTTCCAAAATAAATGATAAAAAAAAGAACCTAGTTGAAGAGAAGATAAAGAAGAATTTTAATGCCCAATCTAGTTGATTAATTATTAAAAGAAAAGAAAAAAAACTAAATGTTGGTGTTCTTGGTGTGTCGATGTTTACTAATTGCATTTTGGTAATGTTACGTAAAACAAAGAAAACTTTTTTAACACTAATACAATTAATACTTTAGCCACTTGTTCAGGCGTAGTCAAATCCAAGCTCTAGAAGAAGGTTAGTCTCCCCTTAAGACTTAACTTTTTGTTTAGGATTCAGAGAAGACTCCACTCGCGTCCAATGGACACGTCCATTCAAACCAGTCTGATGTTCTAAGGCTACGCAAGGTCAGTTACCTACTCTAATGTATTTATTTCATAACAATATGCCAGGTTTATGTTAAAAATAAGCTCTAATATTACGAGTCTATATTTTGATGGTGTATTGCTTAGCAAAGTATTTTGTCACCTTCATAAATCATCGACCCAAATTTAAATTCTTTAAATATCATATATACAGCTCCAATGTGAGCGAATGGAAGTAATAGTTAATTTTAAACTCTGGAATTTTTCATGGTTGTGCTAGAATATTGCAAAAAACTTATATAAAGAAATAAATATAAAAAAATCGTTGATAATTTTTGCTAATTTTAAATACATTTGAACTACAGTATTATTAAAAGCAGCCAAGTACCGAAACTAAAAAATGAATAAATCATTTTAATAGTTGATTATGCTAACTATTTATGGTAAAGTATCAAATAGCTTCAAGACATACAATAGTTCAAAGAAACACAAAACTATCAAAATATTGGTTAGCTAATAACTTTAGGCAAAGAGCAGTTTTTGAAAACCACCGTTTTTTGAGTGTTATTGGTGAAAACTGCACTTTTACAGTGTTCTATTGTTTTGTCGTGATTTTTCAAGATTTTTATTTAAAATAAATGAAACGTCGATTGTGTATTATTAAATATCTTAATTTTGTTTCTAGTACTAAAAATTTCCTATTGTTTTTATCAAAGTGAAATATATATATATATATATAGTCACAGTATAGAGAGGCCATATTCCTGCAATAATATATTGGTTAAAAATTTTATTGAAAATTCAATGCTCGTAAGTTAACACTTAATTTGTGAATGTAAAATAGAGCTATAGTTGAGGTAAAAATAATGTTTACTTGAGCAACACGATCTTCAACATTCTGGAAAACTATCTAGCCAAGTTGGGAAATAGAAAAAATAATCTTTTCAAAAAAAAAATCCATGTTGAACAACATTTTTATTGTTTGTTTTTGATTTAGTTTAGAATTTTTGCAGACAATAACTTTAAGAAAAGAAAGAGCATAGCGCCTAAATACTGATTTGTCAGATAAAATGTGAACAGAGCTTAGTACAAACATTACTACTCAACAAAAATGTTGGCTTAATATGTTGATTTTGGTTTTTTTCTGTAGAAAGTATTCGTAAATATGATAAAGGTGCAAATTTTTGCTTTAGTGATTGAGTTTGATTCTTTTGTTTTTCCGAAGCTTCTAGTTGGTATATATTTTATGAATTTACAAATTTCAACTGTGTAATTTGTAGTTTTTCTGGTTGCTATTGTTTCTTATAATAATGTTTCTAATCATATTTATTAACATTTAGACAATTCCAGGGATTCCCCTGAATTCATTGTTCCATCTGTTCCCAGAAAATACTGATAGTGACATATGTGATAAACAAAACCAATTATAAATTGGTGTTTACATGCATTTTAGAGATTGACAGATTAAACATTTTTTTTAGAGAAATAAAGATGATATTGCGGTTTCAGTTTTTCATCGTAAAACTACACTTTTCGGTTTTGGATAGACTGCAAACATTTTAAGGCATTTGATTACTTAAATTACCAACTAAAGTAAAAACCCTCAACTTTTTTAGAAAACAGGGAGAAATTTAAAAAATGGTATAGGACAGGGAAAAAGTCACTGGAATTTTTCAAAAATTTGGTTATAAGTTACAGTGTAATTATGCCATTTGTTGAAAAGTGAGAGTATAGCAATTAAAAAAACAATTCGAATAGTTTTGTACCAAGGAATTTAGAAAAACAAGTACTAAAATCTCACATTTTGAGAAAAATATACCTGCATTCATATGGATGTAGAGTGAGAAACCGGTAAGGATAAAATCGCTGTTAGTGCACTTGACCGACATTTGAACCCGGACTGCTGTAATCTTCAAGCCAGTCTAGAAGAGGGTTGAAGTCCTAACCTGTGTATTTCCTGATTCAAGTCTTTTTGAATATTAGTATGGCATAGGCCTCTGAAACGACTGGGAAAATACATTTCTATGTCTGTAAAACTTGGATAAAGACGTTGTTTCAAAACTCTGAAAGTGCATATCGATCTTATTTATTATATATAAAGTTTAAAATACAATTACTTTTGAAGCCGAATCGAGTTTTGAATAGTTTTTGCTATCTGCTTTGATGGCCGCAGGATCAAACCCACTACTCTCACAGTAGACTAGATTTACGATGACAGGGAGATTGAGGTTCGAACCTCGGTCGGGTGTACTGAGGGTGGGTTATCCTGAATGGTTTTCCACTCTCCCTCCACACAAATGCAGGTACACTTCCTATAAATATAACCTTCCTGTTCTCTAAAACCATTAGCGTAATGAGTACATTAAGTGAACAAGTAGTCAAGTAGTAAGACGCAATGCTGAAAAAAAATTGTTAAATTTTTTAGGCTTGAAAAAATAAAATTTAGCTTTATGCACTAAAATCACTTAAAAATTGTTTATTGCAAAATCTTTTAAAATATTTCATCCTAATTTGATCAAATGAATTATCGGCACAACTTACAATTCAATTACTTCAGATTTTTCATATGATTTTCAATCTGCAACATCTTAAAATGTCAATAATTGAATATAAATGGAGTAATTTTATATATCAATACTTTTATTGGTGAAGCTTCCTAATTGTCTAAGCCTAATTTTTTTTTTTGGCTAGGTGATGTCAAAGCTGTTAAATATCTTTGGAGCTAATTGAAGTTTCAATGCTTTGCACACCCCTACTTGAAATAATTTAAATGTATTTTAGGAACCTAAAAGTTAGTACATAATAATGATCTATTATTTTAATTATTATTATCAACTGAATACATTTCTTTCAAGATTATGTGTGACAAGTAAAAAAAACTACACTTGAATCTTGAAGCTGAAAACAGTATATACATATATATATTAATCTAGGAGATTCACTGATGGGACAATAGTCACCCTGTATAGTGATCATGAGAATACAATAATATTCAAATAAAAAGCCTACCCTAAAAGTTTGGTAATGCTTCTGTTGTTTATTATCTAAGGGCTACATTGCCCTATTCAACAATCAACCTATTTTCTACCTGTTTCGATACGACCACCTCTGTGGTCAGGGGTCCCTGGTTCCATCCCCGGCGCTTCCATATCTTTCTGTGAAGCACTGTGTCAGGAGCAGGGTTAAACTCAGCCTCAGCGAGGACAAATGAGCTATTTGAATAAAGAAGTAGCTGCTCTGGCTTAGAAAACTGAGGTTAACGGCCGGAGGGCTCGCTGTGCTGACTACATGATCCCTCCTATCCGCCAATTTTGACACTATCATCGCTAAGGGGACGAAAAGACTCGGCGAGCGACTAAAATATATAATAGAACACATTGGTTGTAATGAGAGGTGGCCAGACTGGGCGAGCGACTAAAATATATAATAGAACACATTGGTTGTAATGAGAGGTAGCCAGACTGGGCGAGCGCTCGAGCCGGTACAGTCTAGCCTATAGGCGCTAAGTAATTTTATGGTTAATTGAGTTCTGGAAAACTTCTCATTTTGACATTTTTATTACTATCGAGAGTTTAGCACACTTGCTACTAACGGCCTGATTTAATTGGTAAGATCATAAACCATACCTATATGTAAATATGTAAAGCTTATATGTTGAAATACTTCAATATTATAATAAAAGTAGGTCTTTACGAATAAGAATCACCATTAGCTTGGAGAGAGGATGAGAAAACCACAACAATAAATCGCTTGTGAAAAACCACCCTCAGTTCATTGAGACAAGATTCGAACCTTTGCCTCCTCGTCGAGAGCTATCTGCTAATCACGCGCTCGCTCGCCAGTCTGGCCGAACCCCGACGGCGGCGGCCGCTCGGTAGGTTTGGCTCGCTTGAGGGCTGACACCATGGGAGAGTGTTTATAACCACCACACCCATTCCCTTTGAGAAGTGAAGCGTCCTCAGTCTGATGGGAACCTTTTGTTGTGAATCCGGGCAGACCGACCGGATCTCCGCGCTGCCGTCCGGGATAAACGCGGGGCGTGTGAGACGGGAAATGGCCGCCAATGTTCGGACCTCCTAGAGTGACTCAGGAAATTTGTTGATTTTTTTTGTAATGCGTTTTTTTGTGGCTTTTTTTACTTTTGAAATCTTCAATGTACAACTCCCACGAGCGTAATTTAGTGTTAACATCCTTTTTGGATCTGGTTTACTTTGTGATCGTCAAGCACCTAAAGTGTGTGATCATGTATAGTCGGATCACCATGAGAGGAACTTTATAGCCCGGTACTAATTTTGTGCTTGCAATAATCATCTTACTACCCAACCCAACTATCAGTACCTATATTTCCACCAGTAGGAGCAGCTCAGGAGATAAAGAAAGTAGAGAATTTTAGAGGAAACACATTACTATTCGCAGGGAAGGTGAGTGCTAAACCATTTAAATTAAAAAAACAAACTAAACAAGAATACCAGGCCGAGATTCGAACCCTGACCTTATCAGTGTGGAGGTGACACTTTAAACCGCGTGACATCCAGTCAGTGTCCGCCCCGGGACACGACTTTCAAACTAATCTGGCTCAGCCGGTACCCTAACCCGGGACTCTTAACTAGAGATTTGAGATGGAAAATTTTCAACTATTATGTCTGTAAAATAATATTAACTGATTAAATGGATAATAAAAACAGTAATAATAATTAGTGATATTAGTAGTATTAGTAAAGAAACACCTGCATCGGTGGCCATGCAGTCTGACGTGCTACTCTCGCAATAGATTAGACTGACGATGATAGGGAGATCGGAGTTTGATCCCGCTCGGGTGTACTGAGGGAGTTTTTTCCTAAATGGTTTTCCACCCTCACTTTACGCACGCAAATGCGGGTGCAACTCCTCTAAATGCAACCTTACTCATCTCTAATACATTGGCGTAATTAGTACATAAGCGTATAACCCGATCGGCTAGTAAGACGCGGTGCTAAAAAAAAATGTAAATAAACAAATGAATGTGAGCCTTTGTAGCTAAGTTATGTTCATAACTCCTACTTCAACTTTTGGTCATCCTTAAGTTGATTAAAATAATTTTAAGGTTGGAGTGACAGTTGTCTCTCTTACCCCCATCCTCCGTGCTTCCTATCTAACCATCCCCCTTCTTAAATTATTACATTCGTCTCCTAACACACTACAATAGGCTCAAAGTGTCACCTCTACAATTTAACAACAAGCCGCCAATGCGGAAAATGTTCGTCTCTACTCGTAACTCGGCAGGTAGACGCTGTTCTGAGGGAGCTAAGGTATCGGTAGTCCCGGTGTTACATGACCCGATGCTTTATCAGCCCTTGAGTTGTCTCTTGAAGGGGGTGCTACATATGTAACCAAGCTGTGAACTATGTCTTATCTTCTATCAGCCCTTGAGTTGTCTCTCGACGGGGGTGCTACATATGTAACCAAGCTGTGAACTATTTCCTCTTATCTTTGACGTCATACCTAACCTCAGGCCTTACACTTCACAGCAGACCAATGAAAAGTGTTTCGTATCATTATTTTTAAACGTTGTATTCTTGAGTGTCAATATCCTGGACAAGGTTGGCTTGTACCTCGCTGTAAATGTTTGTCAGATGTGAGGTTTAGGTCTTGCCACTTTTTAAAATTCAACCACACGCAAAGTTAGGTCTTGCCACTTTTTAAAATTCAACCACACGCAAAGTTAGGTCTTGCCACTTTTTAAAATGCAACCACATGCAAGGTTAGGTCGTGCCACTTTTTAAAATGCAACCACATTCAAAGTTTAGGTCGTGCCACTTTTTAAAATGCAACCACATGCAAGGTTAGGTCGTGCCACCTTTTAAAATGCAAGCACAAGTAGGATTTAGGTCATGCCACTTTTTAAAATACAACCACATTCAAGGTTAGGTCGTGCCACTTTTTAAAATTCAACCACATGCAAGGTTAGGTCGTGCCACATTTTAAAATGCAACCACACGCAAAGTTAGGTCGTGCCACTTTTTAAAATGCAACCACATGTAAAGTTAGGTCGTGCCACTTTTTAAAATGCAACCACATGAAGTTTAGGCCGTGCCACTTTTTATAATGCGATCACAAGCAGGGTTAGGTCGTTCCACTTTTTAAAATGCAACCACATGCAAGGTTAGGCCGTGCCACTTTTTAAAATGCTATCACAAGCAAGGTTAGGTCGTGCCACTTTTTAAAATGCAACCACAAGTAGGAATTAGGTCATGCCACTCTTTAAAATGCAACCACATTCAAGGTTAGGTCGTGCCACTTTTTAAAATGCAACCACAAGTAGGATTTAGGTCATGCCACTTTTTAAAATGCAACCACATTCAAGGTTAGGTCGTGCCACTTTTTAAAATTCAACCACATGCAAGGTTAGGCCGTGCCACTTTTTAAAATGCAACCACAAGTAGGATTTAGGTCGTGCCACTTTTTAAAATGCAACCACAAGTAGGATTTAAGTCATGCCACTTTTTAAAATGCAACCACAAGCAAGGTTAGGTCGTGCCACTTTTTAAAATGCAACCACATGCAAAGTTGGGTCGTGCCACTTTTTAAAATTCAACCACATGCAAGGTTAGGTCGTGCCACTTTTTACGATGCAACCACATGCAAAGTTAGGTCGTGCCACTTTTTAAAATGCAATCACATTCAAAGTTAGGTCGTGCCATTTAAAAAAATAGTTTTTTTTAAATATGGTAAAACCGTTCGAGATTCGAACCTCAATCTTATCGTCCTCGGCAGTCTATCTCAACATGAAACTATCGCGTTAGCTAACTACGCCACCGAGGCGGGTAATGACTATGTTGATAATCAGCTGTTTTAAGTGGGTGGCATCATGGGTCGACAAAAGGGTAGAGGTGTTGATGGTCGTGGTTTGTGACCCGAGTGGTCCACAATATGTGTAATAACGTAGTTGTGTTTGTTTTGTCAACATGTAGAGTTGTGAAACCAGGAAGATGTGAGTTTATATAACTTGTCGAGAGCACGCGCGTCCCGGCGGTTCAGGAATAACGGGAAGTTGTACAAGATGAGCTCTTGGAAGTAAGGAAACTGCTGGGAACTAGATGAGTGCGGGACAGTTCCGTGGGAACTACAGCAGGTCACGTGGGAGGGGGGTGTCACGACATATATTGTCCGGTAAACTTTGGTTCCTTACATGATTGCGGGTGGGGG
>CABEEJ010004019.1:0-17830 GCA_901482245.1 Timema douglasi
TAACTCTTGACGACTTGTTTGTAACACAAAAATGTTCGTGTTTTACATTTGAACGGGGCTAAGCCAGATTAGCCCGTTACACAGTGTATGCAAATAAGTTTTAGAAATAAAGTAGGTGAATAACCACATATAATTTTCTTTATTTGGTTTTAGTGTTCAGGGTAAGTTAAGGTCTATCTATATTTAAACACCAGTAAACTGCTCTTACCTTGAAATGAATCATCTTACCCCAATGATAAATAGTACTTACCTATCTTATTATAAGCCATGTCATAGACTAACAAAACATAATAAAAATACTACCGTTTACCTTGAACAAAGTTTATCTTAATTAACGCGGTAATAGAAGAATATATTTAAGCAAATAAATACCCTTAATCTACCTGACCAGGATTTGAACCACAACCTCAAAAACATAATTAAACTAAACAAGATGAGACTTATTCCATTTTCTATGTTCCTACTCTTGATTGTCATCTTAAATTAATCGAAGGCGTATTACTAATTACTTAGTAGTTGGGGGAAGTAAAATAAATAATCTTTATAAGATCAGTGACATAGATAAGTAAAGTGGGCGTTACAAACATTAATGGAAGTAATATTTTGGATCGACTGTATACTCGTAATTTTATTTAAAAAACTAGGTAATTAACTAATTGTATATCAACAAGGCACATAGCAAATCTATTAATTAGGCAAGTGTTTCTACAAAGAATCACTTAATTCCATTGCGTAGCAAAGCTCTTTATAATATTAATGGCCTTTATTGTAACATAGTTTTGATTGATTCCTTTATCATCGACCTGTAAGAGAATAGTCTAATCCATTTGCATACACCTACAAACAGTTCTTTTTATTAAATAGTTCACGAATGAAACACATTGAATTCGGTGATTAATTAAGAAGCCCAACAAACCTTTACAGTAACAATCTCGACTAAGTAGGTAGCTATCACGTATGATACATGTCAATAGTACATTAAAGGTATATTGAAGAATAATTATAGTTTTTACAATGTATA
This sequence comes from Timema douglasi, assembly GCA_901482245.1. Classification (NCBI taxonomy): domain Eukaryota; kingdom Metazoa; phylum Arthropoda; class Insecta; order Phasmatodea; family Timematidae; genus Timema; species Timema douglasi. The sequence goes on from CABEEJ010004019.1 coordinate 1,022, forward strand.
ATAACGCTAAAGATGTGTTTTTGTTGGACTACTTAACAACAACCTTTTATTACATTTCAAAAATATTTGGTCTATTCCCTTTACAAATGTCAAAAACATTTGGTACGATAACTTTTAAATATTCTAAAATGGGTTTCATTTATTCAGTTATCGTTATTATATTTTACAGTTGTGTTGCAACGTACTTTATTACAATTAGGGATAATGGTGCAAACGATAAGAGCTATGCGAATCAGAATCTTTACATAATTCACACAGTTGTTAACAGTCTTATAACTGTAGTTATTCTAATAAGTGTTTGTGCTAACCAAAAAAAATCCCTTTGCATTTTTAATCTATTTCACAATATTGTTGGCACTTTGAACAATCAAAAAACCCAATTATCGTTTTCTTTAAGCAAATGTTATCTTTCTTTTGAGATTTTATACTTGTTTTTATTCACTCTTTTAGAGTTTTTCGCTATTGCTATAATGTACACTTATAGTCTACAAACAGGTTTTAATGGAATCTATGAGTACATAAGCAAAACCGTTATATTTTTAACTATATTCGAATTCATGAATCTGGTATGTGCTTGTTGCCAAATTTATCAATCGATAAACTCTAAAATTGAAGAACTGTATTTAGAATATGGAATAACAAATAGAATAGAAATACCCCAGAATATGGTTCATCATATTAGGGTGCAATCATTGGCTTCAACGGGGATAAACTTTGACCAAGATCTAAGAGAAAAGATCAAGCTCTACCGATCAATACATGATACCCTCTGTGATATTTGTGAGTTGGTGAACGAAATGTTCTCAATACAGTTGTTACTAATATCAGCAGCTCTGTTCAGTGACGTCACTTTTTGCTTATACAGAGTCTTTCAAGAAATCTTCTCTTACTATCATGGTCAGACTGTAAACCTCATATTTCTTGTATCTTTTTTTTGCTGGTCATTTATCACCTCTTTCTCTTGGGTGGTCATGGTAATTGTTGTTTCTGGTACAAGTGTGGAGGTAAGTGTTTCTGGTAATTATATTTATATTAATTTAATATAGATAACTTGTTTTAAATTGGTATTTTGAATATTTTTACACAAACAATATTTCCGTTATTAATTCAGCACTCATTTACTATTAACATGAGAACGACAAAATAACTTCACTAAATTGTCTGACCAAGTTTACAAATATTTGCGTGATATGGTAATAGACTATTTAATAATGTTCATTAATCTTTATATGAACACGCATTTTCTAAAACACAATATGACACGAATTATTAACAAAAATGTTTAGTAGTGAGTTTATTTTGTTTTAAATATAATACAAACTATATTTTTTATCGGGAATTTTAGGGAAATAACTCAACAAAATTGTTTTATCCAGATTTTTTTTTAAAAATTCCCTTTGTTTTCAAAATATGTATAAAAGTTTTAGTTTAATTATTAGCAAGCCTGTAATGAAATGAGTATTTTCTTCATAACCATAACTATTATAATTTTATGGATAAAAATAACAAATTTTATTAACATGATATTTTTATATTATCTACACAGTTGGTTATTTCCAAATAAGTATGGTAATTACTTTTGTAAAGTATTTTATTAACTGAAAACATTTCAAAATATCACCCTTTTATGTACTGATTTAAATAAAGACTCAAAAGTGATAAATTCATATTGTGTTATTAAAACTAGCATTTAAGTTTTATATTTAAAATTTCTTTGCTTAGGTTTTTAATTTTTCTTAAATCCATAGGTGTCTATATTTGATATCAATATTATCTAACGTTTCATAGACTATATGTATGTTTTTAAAAATATATTGATTATTTTATTCAGGCCAACAGAACCGGAAGTCTAATACATGCTATTAGATGTCCCATACGGGATTCAGCGGTGGATAATGAGGTAATTGAAAAGGAAATATTAATATAACTTAGTTCACACTCATCCCTATAAAAAAATTATATATAGTTACAATAAATGTATCTTATTATATTATAATTATTGTACTAGAATCATTCCTTCTTTACTGTATTACACATGTGTTCTAATATATTAATGTATTTAAATTTCACTGTAAGAATATAACAAACAATCAACTATTAAATCAATGCAATAGCCTGGATATTTGATAATATTTGTCATTGAAATAAAAACAAAAAGAGTCTATCTATATTAGTAATACATAGTTTTCGACTAATTGATGTACAGTACCTATTCATTAATATTAGACCAATTTTTTTTAAATTTACTTTATTATAAATAATATTTATCTTTAATTAAATATAAAAATGTATATGATATTAAAATAATAACAATTTGTAATTAAATAGTTTTAAAATTTCAAGTACACTTTAAAGTAGGATCAAAACCACGGTATAGGCGTGGCATTTCACATATTCGCAAACTGTGATTAATACACGTCTTGTCAGAGGTGAAGGAAGGGTTTGGCAACCAGATAAATAAGTGCCGTGACACAGCAATGAATCCCGGACTCCTTATTTACTGCTATTGTTTTTACCAATGTAGAAGTCAAATTTTCAAAAATCAGGCTAATTATTGTGTTGTAGCCAGTAGTAATATTTTACTTTTAATAATGTTATTATTTAGGTGTGCTTTAGCTATTATTATTCGGTTGGATTTAATATATAGTTATGCTTAGTGAACGCTAAGCAGACCTTCAGTCGTATTTAGCGTTCAAATAAAGACTCTCAACCTTTGTCTAAAATGAGATAGTTTCATTAATTTATGCTTTTTTTTATTGCATTAGACTAAGATTTTAAATTCTACATTAAGGTGGGTTGTAAGATAACGTAATAAAGAGCAAGTGTTTTGGCATTTTTTTTATGGCAAAACAATTTTCTGTTTAAAATAAATTAAACATTTATTAGGTACAACCATATTGTTTAATTTTCTTCACAGTGTGATATCAACAGTTGTTGAATATCTGTTATAAGGATAGCAATATTAGAGGAGAACTTTTTAAAATGAAAATAAGAAGTTGTCATTAGATTCCAATACACCCTTAAAAAAAATATATATATATATATACAATCAATTTTAATTTCACAATGTGTTGAAAATTATATTCAATTTTATTTTGTAACAATACTTTATTTTGACAAAAAAAATTTTTTGTCATAAATCCCCAAGACACTGGCTATTTATCGTATTTCCTTTCATCCTACCTTGTTTAAAACCTTAATGAATTTTATTTTTAGATTGAAATATTTATGATGCAGCTTCTTCATAGAAAAGTAACATTTACGGCCTTTGACTTCTTACCAATTGACTGTACGTTGCTGTACTCGGTAAGTTTTATATTATATAACACAAAACAAGTTACATAAAAACCGAACTATAGATATATTATTAATATTATTACATTTTATTCAATGATATATTAAATTTCTTTGAGTAACTTACATACTGAATAGATATCTTCAAATTAGCAACTATTTACGAATAAGATAGCATTGTTTATTAACTCAAACATGTTTTATTGACTCAAAATATCAATGATCTTATATCGAATAATATCATCATGGATGTTTTAAAGAATCCATTATTTGTCATCTCCTTTGTGGGAGGCATACGTTACGTTTCTTTGAAGCTTTGGACTCGAGAAGACACATTTCACAAGAAACAATGGATTGTATTATTCATAAAATAAATAGGAGCGAATGTTTATGATCCTTAAACATTAGGGATTCGTAAGAACAGTAATCGGGGTGAGAAAAACAAGGGTTTAACCAAATAATCCACTAAATTAGTACATTTTTATTAAATAATGTATTATATAAGCAAGATTAAAATATATTTATTTATTTAGTGAATATAATATTTAATCTATTTGAAAGTTTTATTTTTTTCTTTAACAAAGAAATCAAAATTTATTACAATCTAAATAATCTAATATCTATTCAACCTAAAATTTTAATCATTCTTGTAATATTAAATTTTATATTTATTAGATTAATAATTATTCTTCGTTGTCAATTCTTTTTGTAAGTAAAATTAGACCACCTATTTGCCCTGTCTTCTGCCTCCTCGTTGATCTCACATAATTATTTTATTTCCTTTAAGTGATCTCATATTTGAATCCTCCTCCTTCCTAAGCTTCTCATCCTTTCCTTCTATGTTGTAATGCATTCTATGTTGTAATGCAGATGACAGTTCCTCCTAAGGATGAGTTTTATCAAAATTACTTTACATATATGAATCATTTACCAAATAGTTTTCTTCACCCACACTGTATTTCTTCATAAGTCACCCTCTCTGTCCCCCTGAACGTCTCAAGTCAAAGTATTTCTTTTACATCTTCTTAAAACCAAGTATCTGATCCAATCGCAACGTTCTAAATGACGCTTATAATCAGTCATTCCCCTCAGTTCCCTCAGTTCCAAAATCATATTTCTGGTGAGAGGTAACCTCTTCTTGTTGAAAGCTTCCTTAGATATTATATATTACATTATATTATGATTATTATCACTAAAAATATATTACCATTTAAACCCGATTAATTTTTTTCTTAAACTTATATATGTAACACCTATTAATTAAAAGCTTTCTATTTATAATAGTAAGAGTAATAACTATACAATATAAATATTAGTATTTTAAAAATAGTTTTGAAAATTCCTACAGACATAAATACGTATAAATAAAATTTATCCGATAAAATTTACCTTTAGATGCGTATTTAAATAAATATAGAAACCAACAATAGTATTTTTAAACCACTATATCCTCGAACAGTTGCTTTGGAACACCAATGTTTAGCATTACAGAATTAATTAATTTTACTTATTCACATCCAATTAAAATATGTTAAAAGAATATAAACCCAATAAAATATTAATATTATGTATTTATTGTTATAACTCCAAACCACATTTTTCTGTTTTTAACAGTTTGTTGGTGGTGTGACTACATATCTAGTGATTTCCATCCAGTTCCACATAATGTAATAACATAGTTTCCAACACCACATCCATCTGAGAACTTAAAAATATAAATATTATATTCGTCATTGTTTAAAAGTAGTTCTCTTAACAGTGTACTAATACAAAATACAAGATGATTAAAAAGTCATCGCGTGATAGATATTGACTAATACTTAACACAATATTTACAGATCTTTTTTCTAGATATATATTTCAATATTCCTATATATATTGTTTATGGATTGACCAAACTAAAATTTACAAAATTAATTTGAGATTATTTCTGGGTTAGTAAATCCGATTAAAAACTCTATTCACTCTACAACGACAGATATTTATTGAAACTCTTACAGATAGAGAGTTATTCTGTGACTTACATAATTTTCATAATCTACTAGGACAAAAATATTAGTGTAGTGTTTGTAAGTATAAGGTAAATTATTAAGGTCAAATAAAGATAATATTTCTTGGTACTATTGTGAAGTGCTTTTTTTTTCAGTTTGTGTGTAGATTTTTAATTTCTATTTTGCTATATTGATGTATAATATTTATTAAATATAGTCGTATATTTTAATGTATGATATAGGAATTAAGTTGTTATTGTGAAGTGTAAATTATATAAATATATCTCAAGCATTTAATTAAAGGGCAAATTATTTGATAATGTTAAAATTGGTTATTTTATTTTTTAACTTTATTGTGCTCACTTTATTTAACCTTAATATATGTTTTAACTTTGTTGAAATATTATATTATTTGCTTGAATAAAAATAAATACGAAAATTAATGTGACCCTTTCCTTCTTAAAATGGTTGCTAGCCCACAAACTTAATTTCTTTGTGTAAAGGAGAGGAAAATGAATAACAAACAAAATTTAAAAAAATAATCATACGAATGTTTATATGTTTTCAAATAAAAATTGTGCTAATTAATTATTTTTTGTCTGTGATATACACATAAAAGACGATTAGTTGAATCGTTAACATAAACTAATACTAACGATAAAAAAAACTTGGACATTTCTGTAAGATAAACATTGGCAACTCTTCCTTTGTTGAATTATTGTCAATAATCTATCTTGATGATCACCAACAACATTTCTTTACACTCAAAATAAAGATATTAAGAGAGAAAATTCATTTTTAAACTGTTACAAGAATATCATACACATTTTAAAGTGTTACTTATGTATCATTTGTGCAATTGGTTTGTTGATTATAATCTGTGCTACCAATGATAATAAATACTTTGTATGGCATGTAGAATATAATTTGTGCAATATAATATAAGATAATTATAATGTGTAACCTGTTAAATGTTAGTAGAATTTTATATGTGCAAACTATTATTATGTCATATGTCCAGCTTCCTATTAGAAAATCATATCTACAACCTGTAAGTAGAATACATTTGTGCGGTTTATTAGTAGAATATTATTGGTGCAACCAATTATAAGAAGAAGCTCTCCAATAATTGTTTAATAAAATACTATCAGTTGTTTCCATAGTAACTTGCTAGTAGAATATCTCCTGTCTAATCTCTAGTACTAAATTCTGGCTCTTGATACTAAAATTAAACTACAAAAAATCAATTATATTTTAGGTTTATTTTATTTTAGACAAAATTTAGGGAATATTTATCTTTTACTATAAACTAAATAATTCAATAATATCATAATCTGAAAGTTGAAGTATGACAGGTGGACACGGGAATCGAACCCGGGACCTTTGGTTTTTTAAAGTGAACTTTATTTATTTTAAATCATTTAAGTATTTTTTGATTTAACAACTGTGTTTCTTATTAACAATGCCTATCATAAAATAATATTAGTAATATTAATTAAATATATATGAAATAAATACAATTGTGATTATAAAATCAATTATATTAAGAATAATATGCAATAACTGTTTATATAATCTAGCTTCAAACAATTCCATGCAACATCAAAGAGACTTCACAGTTTGTGTTTTGCCAATCTACCTGCTTTTATTTTATTTCCATACTAATAAACAGCTACTTTTGTTTCAGACGTATGTTTACACTAAATATTTACAGATTTGTCAAGTATTCTTTAGAGCCTAAGTCTCTAGTGGGCCGCTACATAGTAGTCAGACAGCTACACCTAACTCAGCTACGTTCGACTTAATTTTTTATCCCAAGCCCTCTACTATCTTGTATTTAATTGGATATGTCGCGTCGTGCTCAGAAAACTAGCAGAATAATAATTTTTATTGCTTGTAGATATATCCTTATTGTCTTTAATTTGGTATATAAATCTAACAAAACCATTTATATACCTATTCAACAATATCCTGTTTCAGTAGTAAAATGGTATAAGATGTAACTCTCGCGTTAGTCTGGACTACTGAAGACGTGGAGATTATGGTTCGAATACCAGTCAGGTCTACAAAGAGTGTATCACTCTCCCTGCACGTAAATGTGTGTTTATTACCTATAAATGTTTCCTTTCTCATCCTTTTAAAGTAAAAGTAACCATCACACATGCATATAAACTGAACATATATTTAGGCGTTGTGATAATATATTTACTATTTCACTATACATTGTAAATTAATTATTATTATTATTATTATTATTATTATTAGCACCGCATCTTACTACCCGTTCGGGCTATACGCACTTACGCTAATGTGCTATGGTAGGGTGATTGTGAGATGAAATGGAGGACCTAGAGTTTAACGTGGAATCTGAACCACGGTGGAGGCCTGGCATTCCCCACATTCACAAGATGTCTTGTCAGAGGTGAAGGAAGGGTTTGGTAATCAGATAAATCTTTGCCGGGACCGGGGATTGAACCCCGGCCGCCAGCATAGAAGTCTGACACCTTACCCCTAGACCGCCAGGTCACCTGTAAATTAATATAAATATATATATATATATATTTATACATATTAAAAAGAATTAAAATAATACGCGTGCGCCTCGTTGTACAACCGACTATATCAGAATACGTATTATGAAATATTTAAAATCTAAAACAGAAACACATAAAAAAAAGGCCATTAATTTAATCATCTCTATTAAAGGTAAAACTATTTTTAGTATAAATTTATTCTTAATATATTTTTTAGACTCTGCCACGATTCAATTTTGGGCAACCTTTATCTCTGTAGAGAAATAAGTTGCCGACTTAGCCTGAGCTAAGGTGTAGGATCGGATCAAGCGTTTCGCTTAAACGAAGATTAACTAAATATGACGGTGATAATTTAAAAGAAAATCTATTTACCTTAGAGTGGAAAGAGAATCCAAAAGTCACAGCGTAAAGTCACCCTTAATACACTTGGACAGAACGAGTGCCCATCTATGACGTATGAGGGAAATAAGAACCACCCACGCCAGTGGTCATGAGGTCTAAGCCGTTAAACTCAAAATATACTTGTATTCTGTTGACGAGGAGTTCAATATTTGAATTTACGTTAGGAAAGTTGAGAGGAGTATATTCCACATTTTACCTTTCTCTTTGGTTTGATCATACCATGTTCATGCAATCGTGGGTGCATTTTATTTGCAATGACACAGTCATACATCTCCACTCCTTAGTATTAGTAAATAGCAATACATTTTAAAATCTAAACTAAATGCTTTTGATAAATTGGTCTTTGCTTCATGTACATTTTCTATTTTTGTAAATACGTTAAAAAAATTGTTTAAGGTCACTTGACAGTCACAATTTAAACAAATTATATATCTAAGCTATAATTAGTGATTCATTAATATCAAATTATACAGTTCACGATACTAAAAGGAGTTAAACCTTTAATTTTGGCGTACCATATTTAATGTAAAGTAATTAATGTATGGGACTGAAATTTATTATAACTATATATATTTATATTGTAGCATGTCAATCAGACAGATTTGACAGCTACAATTAAATATCTATATTTTAATCATTTACAAAAGAAAAAAACCCAATATTAACATATTTAATTGATTAATCTACCTCAAACATTATTTTCTCTGACTAGATGCAACCAAATAAAATTACGTATCCCCCCAAAGTGAAACACTTGGTTGTTAAAAATATTGTCTTTTGATAAATACTGTAGCAGTTATCAAAGAAGGGGATTAATATTATCATATTTATGAATTATATACGTTAAAAAATAACCTTTGCCAGAGGATGACGTCGGATAAATTTACATACGCTTGCCATGCTGTCTACAAGAAAATATAGTAAAGTACATATATATCACAAATTCTCATAAAAATAATTACTGATCATGAATAACATAACTAAAACAAATATATAGTTAAATATATGATGCTTTGGTGTCTACAAACCCTTTCAATATATATTTGGATTCACTTGTCACACATGTGAGGTATATTACTATCCAATGATGGCGGCCACATCTACTATCGTAACTACAGCAGACGAACAAATGAAGTGTGTATCCAAATAAACCCACTGACCTACAGAGAAGAAAGAGAAGACTGGCAGCGACTCTACGAAACACGTTTTACAAACGTCATTCTCATGTCCATTCATTTTTGCCTCCGCCTTCATTCAAATTTCTCCTTTCTATATTCCTGTCTTTATCACCCTTTTGGCTTTGTTCCGTTCGTATTAGATCTAGCACTATATAAAGACCCACAGCCAGATCCACATTACAGCCAATTTACTGCAACCCAGCGTTGAAGGAAGAACTTCTGCACCTTTCCGTATCAAAGAACACGACGACCATTAAGTTTGGGCCATCGGATACGCCGCCGCCATGGACAGGATGACGGACTTTCGATGAAAACCGTCAAATTGGAGCCGTCGGGTCCATCGCAGCCATGGATGGGACCACGGACTTCGTTCAATTAAGTACCATCAAATAATCAAACGAGCCCGTGTGACTTGAAATCTAGGTTTTGTAGTAAAATAGGCGATGTATATTTGCTCCTTGTAATATTCTGTATATAGTCGGAGATGATTTTCATTTGTTTTCAGAGTATGTCGAATTGAAAATTGATAAACTGCAAGTCTTGTTGACTTCCTAATTTAAAAGTTTATTTTGTTGTTTAAATATTGTGTCCTCCAGAATGAGGGACAATTCTAATAATTACTAGTTTCAGGTATTATACATCAGTCCTAGATACTATGTTGCTCTGTATATTTACCATACAGTCTTTACGTTACGAGCCTTGGGCTTGGAATACAGTAATGTCTTAGTTAGAGACTTGCTAAACTTCCACAAGTTCCATTAGTCTAATTTGACCCATTGTTTCTCATGACGCCGTGAACATCATGTACACCTGTTAAATTTTTCGATGGCTACAACAAGGTCGTCTGTATTGTATTCCATATATCAGTTGAGTTGATGGAATTATCTATTTTGTGTTGGTTAAGCAGTCACGCTCCTCGTGCGGTATTAGCTTCGGTAAGCAAACCGGGGAACTGCTTTAGAGTTATAGTGGGGTTCGCGAAAATAATACCCTCTTTTTTTGCCAGGGTTTTGGGCTTCTATTGTGTTAGGGTTACTCTTAGTTTAATTTCAACTAGGTTTGTGTGTACTATAGAATGCGTTGGCAGTACCGTAAGGGAAAGACACCAGTCATAGTACTATTTTGTTGACACCTGCTTATTAGCCATCAACCACTATAATCAAGGAAGTTTTTTATTGCTTATTATTATACAAAATGCTTTAAAGACTTTAATTTTGCAACCCAGATTTTTTAACTGATTTAAAGTAATATATGTATATATATCTAGTTCTATATTTTGTTATTAACTACTTGATTATTTTCTTATATAGATAAATTCTTCCAGTTACCCGGCGCCTACAAAATATTACAATATGAGGTGTACACAGTGAAATATTTATAATACAAATAATATAAGTACTTATATTATTATTATTATTATTAGCACCGCGTCTTACTACCCGTTCTGGTTATACGCACTTACACTAATGTGTAATGTTAGGGTTATTGCGAGATGAAATATAGGATCTACAGTTTAACGTGGAATCCGAACCACGGTGGAGGCCTGGCATTCCCCACATTCACAAGATGTCTTGTCAGAGGTGAAGAGAAGGGTTTGTCAATCAGATAAATCTGTGCCGGAACCGAGGATTGAACCCCGGCCTCCACCACAGAAGTCTAACACCTTACCCCTAGGCCGCCATGTCACCAAGTACTGATATAAAATGTTAAACTTATAAATATTTCAATGAAATTTCAATATTACTAATATAATTTTAGTAATCCTAATATTATAAATATTAAATTGAAATAATTATAATATTATTAAAACTGTAATATTTCATTCTGTACACCTCGTATGAATATCCAGTCAAAGTGAATTAAATTTCATCCCCATAAATTATTACTTTATCTTAACAATGGTACGTTACAAGCATAGAATAGCAAGCCAGTTTAACCCTTTATAACTCATGTTCTGTAGTGATTTGAAATAATTGAATCACTATTTACAGCTTATAATAATTATACACTTTTAAAAATTGTGAAATAAAATGTTTATAGACGTATTAGCTTTAAATTTCAAATAAGACTTGTTAATAAGGTAGTAAATATTTATATTAAACAAGGGGAAATAAATAGTAACTATCCAAGTCTCCACCCTAAATAAAAACGTTTAGCTAAATATATGACAAACCAGTTTTTAAAGAGCTGGTTTAAGTCTCTGTTGTTACATACCTAGATTTTAACATAGATAATTCAAATGAGCAAAGAAATTCAGAATTCAGTGATTGTGTAGTTTAGGGAAGCTATAGTTTTATTTGTGTAAATATTCTATAAAATATAAGTTATTTTATAATATGATAGCTAGTATACTGTTATTTTTAAAAAATGTTCATAATAATTAAACACTTTAAAGAAACTTTTAAACTTTGTCCATTTAAAGAACAATAATCAGAAATTGAGAAGGGAAAGAAAAAGTTTTTCATAGCCGCAAATTGGTACTCATTATAATTAGACGTCCAAGCTATAAGAATGGGAAGTTTAACACGTTCTGTGTTGTGATTATCGCCAAAAAGAATTACTAAACTAGTTTTAATATATCTTCATAGATCAATATTTCTTTGAATTAATATTTTTTATATCTAAGCCACATGTGGAAATTAACATAAATAACTGGAACCGTCAACTGCACGGACTTTGTATCTTATTTTAGAATATAATAATTTATTAAAATCTCTTAAGCTATATGAAACAAAAAAATAAAAATTGTAACAAATACATTCCACCAAAGAGCATCAATGAAATAATATACAATATTACAGACACACTGCGAAAAGAGGAATATTTCTGTTCACCAAATATAATAGAAATCATTACATAGTTAATAGTTCTATATTAAAAATTTATATATGGGCTATGTGTGCTTAAATATCAGAAACTAACCGTTTTATTAAAATTGATTCTACATTTAAAAAATATTAATATCACCACATAATTACCTTGATAAATTATATTGAATCCCGTATAATTGCAGATAAATTATGAAAATTGGAAATTTTTGCTTATGTAAAATTATTTTCGTGGAAAAATGAAAGTTGCAATTTAGTTTAAAATGTAAAACCATGTATAGATACCAAAATGTAATCAAAATCAAAATTGCTTAGTCCTTAATTATTTTTTTTAGCACCACGTCTTACTAACCGTTCGGGTTGGGCGTATTCTTAAAGATATTTCTTTTTGCTTTCCAGTAAACTACCCTTAGTTTAAGGGGTGGACGTGCAGTTAAAATAAATTTCTTAGGGGAACATTATGAAAACCCTAAGTACGAAGTTTTAGCCATATTGGTAAAATATTTTCGGCTCAGTCTGAGATACAGACCGACAGACAAACAGACAGACAGAAAGACCCAATTGAAAAACCCTTTTTCGAAGCCTGCCCATTTAATTAAACTAAAGAGTAAAAGTTTAGGTCCGTGCAATTTGGAGGAATCACACCCGCATAGAAAAAGGAAGTGAAATAAAACATTTTGGGAAACAAATCTTGCTTTAGCTTAAGTCAATAACTTTTCCCTCTTTACTCGATTCAGTGGCCACGGGGTCTAAGGCGTCATTCTTGTAATAGACTGGACGGTGGATGTTAGGGTAGCTTGGAGTTTTATTTTAGGTCAGGTATACTAAGAGCGGTTTTTTACTTGAATGGTTTTCCACCTTTTATCTACGCAAACGTGGGTACACTTCTTATAATTATCAAGATTTACAATCCTTAACACATTAGAGCAATAATTTCATAGAAGTATATCTCGAGGAAGTAGTAAGAAATGGTGTTTAAAATAACAACCCCTTCTAATTCACCATTAACCCAAAACTAGACAATACTCACACCTTTACCCACGAGACCACCGGTGTAGGCCATTTTATATTAATTGATGGACTAGTATTACATTATTAATAGGAAAAAATAAGAATCAATTATCCTTCCGCTAATAGCGGCATTGATCTATTTAACAAGTTTTTTTTGACGATTTGATAAATTTCTGGAATTAGTTAATTGGACATCACTGAGAAGATTGAAAAGTAAGCTTTTTGTAGATAGCTTAGGTGTAGTGTTAACCCAATATGCTACGAAAGTAATTAGGTAATCAGGAAAGTAAAAAGCACTTACGTTAATTAGAAATGTGTTTCAATAAAGAATCCATATTCATGTAAGACTTCTATTCTTCATATAAGGTCCATCTATTACTTTTAATTTCTTCCTTTATTAATTGAACCATCTAAGTATGACTAACTTTTTTTTGTTAATTTAAAGTGCTGGGCATATTAAATGATACAAACTAAAGAGATTATTAACTTTGACAGTAGAAACACGGTACTGAGCCATTACACATGATATACCTGAAACGGGCCGTTAAGGAACTATAACACGAAGAACTGAAACAAATATTTCGCTATGTATAATAACGCCGGGGATGAGATGAATTTGGACTACTTCACAATCATTTTCTATTACGTTTTGAAAATATTCGGTATACTACCATTGAAAATGTCAAAGAGATTTGGTCCAAATCTTTTTAATTATTCAAGAATAGGTTTAATTTATTCAATCATCTTGGCTATCGTTTGGATTTTAGTAGATACATACGCTTGTTTAAATGAGGTTGATAATGTAAATATAGGATATCTGAATAATAAATTGCGTCACATATATAGAGTATTTAATATCTTTATAACTGTAGTAATTATTATAAGTGCCTGTGTTAACCAAAGAAGAAACATTGGGCTTTATAAACTTCTTCACAATGTTGTTTGCAATTTGAATAAGCAAGGAATTCAAGTATCGTTCTCTTTAATGAAATACTATCATGCTTTTGAACTTTTTTACTTGTTATTTTTTAATATCCTTATGATTGCATATATTTTTTCACTCTTTACAATATCTCCTATAATGATCTTACCGGCTTTTGAATATTATTTCTCCAAAATAACTATGATTTTAACGTTATTCCATTTCTTGAATGTAGTACGCGCTAGCTATCATATTTGTCAGGTGTTAAACTCTAAAATTGAGGAAATGTACTTATTTAATGTAATAGCAAAGAAAATAGAAAGACCCCAGAAGGTTATTCATCATATTAGGGTGCAATCATTGGCTTCAACGGGGATAAACTTTGACGAAGATCTAAGAGAAAAGATCAAGCTCTACCGACCAATACACGATACCCTCTGTGATATTTGTGAGTTGGTGAACGAAATGTTCTCAATACAGTTGCTACTAATATCTGCAGCGCTGTTCAGTGACGTCACTTTTTGCTTCTACAGAGTCTTTCAAGAAATATTTGGGTACTATCATGGTCAAAGTATTAACAACGTCTTTTTAACGAGTTTTATAAGCTTTCTTATTATCATCCCTATCGGATGGATTGTCATGATAGTGGTCGTTTCACGAACAAGCGAGGAGGTAAATAATTACATGATTTAAAAAATATTGGTATGTATGGTTTATATGTTTGTAAACAATTCGGTGTTTTTTTAACCTAATTTTATCTATTCTCATTTAATAAACAGCATTAGCACATTTCTATCACGTATAGTTGTTTTCTGTTTGTCAAACATAAGTTGCCGGATTAGCATGATTGAATATGTTAATGTAGGTAAAATGGTTAGGTATAGGAAATCTTAGACTTCAATTTTACATGTTGGCATATTTTCTTTACTCAAAACATTATTTTCAAATTCTTTCAATATTTTATGATTTATGTAAGGATCTGACAAAAATGGAAATAAATATGTCATTTTTAAAATTATCATTAAAAACGTATCCGAAAACACAATTTTATTATAAAACGTCAGCGAATTATGTTTATAAATAAGGGTAGTGTAATGTTTAAATCTTTCAAACTCATATGTATCTTAAATTAGTATTTTGACTAACTCTTAATTTGGTGAGAGATGATTACTAACCATTGAATGAAAAGCTATCATGGGATTTAGCAGTAAGATTGTTTGCATATCAAGAATAATTGTGCTTGATATGATAGTAGGTTGAGATTAATTGACAAAATATAACACTTGGGCTTATAATTTGCAAATTGAAAAATTCTTTTTATACCTTTATTTTAAGCTAAAAAAGATACTTTAACCCAAAACCTATTATAGTATTTTTTTAAAAATCTATACTAGATTGTTTCAAAAAGTAAATTCAATTTTTAATTTACTCATAAATACACCTGTTTTTAAGGAACGTGTTTTTTATTGTAACATTTGCCTTTAAAAACAAGATTGAAAACAACTATCTTGTAAATATACTAGGTATTTATTTGTAGTACCACTTTGACTGACTATCTCAAAATAGGTGGAATAGGGTATTAGTACAAATATATTTAATAAATCTATTACGAACATGTTGTCCTAGGGTAAGAAATGTTTTTTGACAGATAGCTATGAAAACTAGTATTTAATGACTAACATCAAACTTCCATTATAGTTAGTTAATTATTATTTTCCATTGATGTTTTGCTGTTAGATTAGTTACTAAAGTGTTTTTAATTTACTTTGAGTAACAATTTAATCTCTTATCTATTATATTTTTCAGGCAAATAGGACAGGAAGTCTCTTGCGAGCTATGGTATATCACACTCAGGATCCAGTTATCGAACATGAGGTAGTAAAAATCGAAATAAAATAAATGACTAAACATAATAAGATTTTCACTTAAAAACAATAATATCCTTTAAACATAGTGAGTTGCATACTCTGTAATCATCACAAGACATTGTTTGGGCAATCAAGTCTCGTATATTACGGTAGACAGGACGTGCGGCGCGAATGGAAGATACTAGAACTGTATTCAAGGTATTGACTGGTAGACCCAATGGGAAGATACCGTTGGGAAGACCTAGAAGAAGATGGGAGGTTAACATTAGAATGGACTTGAAAGAAATAGGGTGTAGTGAGGTGGACTGGACAGAGCTTAGATAGAGATAGGGTGTAATGAGGTTGACCGGACAGAGCTAAGATAGAGATAGGGTGTATTGAGGTTGACCGGATTGAGTTAAGATAGAGATAGGATGTAATGAGGTGGACCGGATAGAGCTAAGATAGAGATAGGATGTAATGATGTGGACCAGATAGAGCTTAGATATAGATAGGGTGTAATGAGGTTGACCGGACAGAGCTAAGATAGAGATAGGGTGTATTGAGGTTGACCGGACAGAGTTAAGATAGAGATAGGGTGTATTGAGGTTTACCGGATTGAGCTAAGATAGAGATAGGGTGTATTGAAGTTGACCGGATTGAGTTATGATAGAGATAGGGTGTATTGAGGTTGACCGGACAGAGCTAAGATAGAGATAGGGTGTAATGAGGTTGACCGGACAGAGCTAAGATAGAGATAGGGTGTATTGAGGTTGACCGGATTGAGTTAAGATAGAGATAG